>JAYMFT010018215.1:0-16554 GCA_038088735.1 Panulirus argus
TTCCTTCAAACATACCCATTTTTGCTCTCCAAGATAATGTTCTCTCCTTCCACATATTTTTCATCGCTCCCAGAACCCTAGCCCCCTCCCCCACCCTATGACTCACTTCCCCTTCCATGGCTCCATTTGCTGCCAACTCCACTCCCAGATATCTAAAACACTTCACTTCCTTCAATTTTTTCCCATACAAACTCACTCCCCAACTAACTCGTCCCTCAATCCTGCTGAACCTAGTAACCTTGCTCTTATTCACATTTAAGCTGACTTTCTCCTTTCACACACTTTTCCAAATTCAGTCACCAACTTTTGTAGTTTCTCACTTAATCAGCCACCAGTGCTGCATCATCTGCAAACAACAACTGACTTACTTCCCAGGCCCTCTCATCCCAACAAACTGCTGTCTCGTTAAAAACCGTGGAAAAGGATAACAAAACACGGCTCTCTCCCCACCCTCCATTCCCTGTGGAAACACGTCGGATGGAAAACATGTAGAAAAAAATACCTTGCAGGATTAATATGCCTGAAGGAAATTTGTAGAGGAAAGTCATGAGGTAGAATGAACATGAATGTGTTGTGTATCCCATCACCAACAACATGTATCCCTTCATATTTTGTTATATAGACAATAGTAAGGATAAACTTGAGCTCCAGCCTCTCGACTTACAATGCCTATATTATTCCTGATGTTGAGGAATGATACAACAATTCTTGCTTACTCTCTCAAAGCAGATGACATGGGTTAATCAATGTTGGTCTGTTACCACAGCATGGCCAGAGAGAGAGAGAGATAAGTGGTTGAGAAGGTAGCATGATATAGCACTCCATTATGGTGACAGATTAAGTGAAGCATTCAATACTAGAGAGTGACAAGTGATGACCAAGCCTAATTTTGAAGATATTGCGGATGCTGCTCTGAAAGAAATTTTCTGGGAGCTTACTCTATGCATCAACAATGTCGCTGGTAAAGCAATATTTCATACAGTCAAGATCAACTCGGTGACTTCTAAGTTTTAGCCCATTTTTTCTCATTGGTAATGCTGGAACCAAAGTAAAAAAATTTTCAATATCGACATTGCTGAATCCACAAAGTATTTCAAAGCATTCTATTAATTTGCCAGAAAAATAGTCCTATTACTGAGGTTACAAGTATAATCTATTACCCTTACAAAAATATAAAAACTCAGCTCAAGAGTATTTTTTAGAGCAAATAACTTTTTGTTTTAAAACTGAAATATAACAATAAAATACTTTTTTACTTGAAATAACCATGGAAATTATCTCATAATGCTTACCCAGGCAAACAGATACCCATTAAATACAAAGCAAATAACCATAAGACACATTAAATGATTCATCTATCTATCTATATATATCTCTGATGCCTGTTTGAAATGGAACTCCTCAAAGGGGTGGCTATGGCAACAGTATCTCCATAACTAAAGAACTCAAGTGCCGCTTCTTAGCCTTTAGCGCCACACCCTTAACAGGCCACTGGCAGAGGGCAAGTCTAGTGAAGTGTTTGCAGAAATAACTCATTACAGCCCTTAATGACTCCCAAACAATAATTTTACACAAAATTTTTATTCAGAATGAAAAATACTGCTACTGCTGACGTTGTCAAGCAAACCCATTACCCTCCAAAAATTACCAAAAATTGTGGGTTAATATTAGTTTTAATGAAATATATTGTAACACTTTATATTTGAGATAATCAAGGAAAGTACCTCGTGATACTTGTCCACAAAAACAAATACCCAATATATATGAAGCAAATAATCACAAGAATCTTTACAAACTTCATTACTGCCCTTAATGATCTCCATACACCATTTCAACCCAAGATTCCTAATCAGCATGAAAAATAATAGTATCAAGACTGATGTTATTAAGCAAATCTATTACCCTCCAAAACACACCAAAAATTGCTATTATCTCTTAGCCAAAAAAATCTCTCTTTTAAATCAGAAATATAACAACAAAATGCTTCAACACTTGAAATAATCATGGGAAATATCTCATATTTCTTCCCCAAGTAAACAGATACCCAATAAATTAGAAACCATTAATCATAAGAACCTTAAAATACTTTATTTCAGCCTAAAATGACTCCCAAACAACTTTTCATATCAAAATTTGTATTTCATATGAAAAATAGTCCTAATACTGAGGTTATCAAGATAATCTATCACTCATCCAAAAATGTAGAAAATTGCAGGTATTAGTTCAGGGTATTTTTAAACCCAAAAAGCTTTTTGTTTTAAAATTGATGTATAGCATGATGAAATGCTTCTATACTTGAAATAATAATGGAAAATAGCTCATAATGCTTCCCCAAGTAAATAGATATCCAACAAATATGCAAGAAAATAGACATCCAACAAATACGAAGTAAATAGTAACAAGAATCTTTAAGTACTTCATTACTGCCCTTAATGACCCACAAACACTCTTTCAATTCCAGATACATAATCAGCATGAAATATAGTACAAGTACTGAGGTTATTAAGCAAATTTATCATCCTTTGAAAAATACTAAAAATTGCAGGAATTAGTTCAGGTTACTTTCTTGCCCAACACCCTTTTTTGTAATATTGAAATACAATGAAATGTTTCTATACTTAAAATAATAATGAAAAATATCTCATAATGCTTCCCAAAGCAAACACATACCCATTAAATACTAGGCAAATAATCACAAGAATCTTTAAATACTTCATTACAGCACTAAATGACCTCTAAACATCAACTCTCGATTCATATTGTGCATGAAAAATACACCTTATAATGAGGAAATCTATTGCCCTTTGAAAAATACCAAAAATTGCAGGCATTAGTTCAGTATATCTTTTTAGCTTCCCAAACTTTTAGTTTCAAATTAAGATAAAATGTAATACTTCTATACTTGAAGTAATCAAGAAAAATACATCATAATGCTTCCCAAAGCAAATAGATACCTATCTATATACAAAGCAAGTAATCACAAGAATCATTAAATCAAATAGTTCATTACAGCCCTAATGAACCTTAAACACCTTTTCCACCCCAGACTTGAATTTACCATGAAAAATAGTGCTAATAATGAGGTTTTCCTTCAAAAAATACCAAAACACTTTGAGCTTTAAAAGTGAAATATAATGAAATGCTTCTATACCTGAAATAATCAGAGATAATATCTCATAATGCTTCCCTTTTGAAAACAGATATCCATTAAATATGAAGCAAATAATTAAGGGAATCTTTAAATACTTCATTACATCCCTTCATGACCCCCAAACATAGTTTCAAGCCCAGATTCGTATTCAGCTTGAAAAATACTCCTAATACTGAGGTTATCAAGCAAATCTATTTCACTTTTTGATTCAAAAATGAAATATAACATAATGAAATGATTCTATACTTGAAATAAACATGGAAAATATCTCAGAATGTTTCCCAAAGCAAACAGATACCCAATATGAGGCAAATAATCATAAAAAATCTAATATTTCATTACAAGCCTTAATGGCCTTCAAACATTATTCTAATCCCATAATTGTATTCAGCATGAAATTTTAGCAAATCTATTTACCTTTGAAAAATACCGAAAATTGCAGGTATTAGTTTAGGGTATTTTTTAAGCACAAAAAATTTTTTGTTTAAAACTGAAATATAACATAAAACAATTCTATACTTGAACTAATTATGGAAAATATCTCATAATGAGAGACAGAGAGAGCACAATATGTGGAGATACATGGATACATAGACCACACAGACTCAAGGTCTAAGAAAGGTGGTTTGACCTTAACACTACTTACAAAAAAAGGTTCACTTTAAAGCAGCAGAAGAAAAGGATAGCAAAGCAAATACTCTCTCCCTACCCTCCACCCCTCAGGCAATACGCCAGATGGAAAATAGGTAGAAAAAAATATTTTGCAGGATTAATATGTCTGAAGGAAATCTGTATAGGAAAGTCAAAAGGTAGAATGAACATGAGTATGTCATGCATCCTATCAGCAAAACAATGCATCCCTTCACTTTCTGTTATAAAGACAAAAGTAAGGATAAGCTTGAGCTCCAACCTCTCGAGTTACCATGCCTATATTATTCCTGATGTTGTAAAGTGATATAATAATTCTTACTCTCTCAAAGCAGGTGACATGGGTTGCTCAACGTTATTATGTAATCACAGCACGACTAGGGAGAAGGTAGCATTATTAAACCTCTGTTATGAAGACTGATAAAATTAATTATTCAATACTAGAGAGTGACAAGTGATTATTAAGCCTAATTTTGATGATATTAAGGATGTTGCTTTGAACATTTCTGGGAGCTTATTCAACTCATTAATAATGTTGTTGGTAAAGAAATATTTTGTACAGTCCAGATTAACTAGGTAACCTCCAAGTTTTAGTCCATTTCCTCTTGCTAGTAAAGAAATTTTCAATACTGATGTTGCTGAATCCTTTAAGTACTTTAAAAAATTCTATTAATTTGCCCCACAGACACCTCTTGCTTAGGGAAAACAAGTTGAATTCTTGAAGTCTATCCTCATATGGTTCGTTACATAAGGAAGGAATCAATTCAGTTGCTCCTCACTGCACTGCTTCCAATCTAAGAATAACCTTGCCTAAGTGGGGAGCCCAAAACTGCACAGCACATTTGAGGTGTGGTCTAACTAAACTTTGGTATAGTGGCAATATCACATCCTTGCTTTTGTATTTAAATTTTCTGTAAATAAATTCTAATATCTGATTTGCTTTCCTGGCAGCTTTATTACAATGCTGGGAGAATTTTGAAGTTGCTAGAGACAGTGACCCCTAGATCCCTCACACTGGAGGTGTCCTTTATCTTGTGGCCCATCAGTTCATAATCAAATTTTTCATTGTTTCTTACTTGTATCAGATGATATTTGTTGACATCAAATGGTATTTGCCATTTTCTAAACCATTCAGAGATTTTATCTAGACTGTCCTGTAATCTTACTTTGTGTCATCTGTAAATTTGGATACTAAGTAATTCATCCCTATGTCCATATTGTTAATATAAATGATGAAATGCATAGGCCCAAGTACAGATCGCAAGAGGACCCTATTAGTAATGAGCGACCACGGTGATGATTTACCATTCATGACGACTTTCTGCCTCCTGTCACATAACCAGGATTCTAACCAATTTCCTATGAAACCAGACTTGGTACATCAATTCAATGTAGAAAACTTTGTCAAATGCTTTCTGGAAATCCAGAAATATAACATCTATTGCTTTTGTCTAGTCATAGGGATTGAATAATTCATGATAAAATTCAAGGGAGTTTGTAAGGCATGATCTGCACCTTCTAAAACCATGCTGTGCATTATTGATCAGAATATGTTGTCCAGGTACAATAAAATTTTATCACTAATAACTGACTTCAGAAGTTTACATATAACTGATGAGAGGGTAACTGGACAGTAATTGCCAGGCAATTCACATCTTCCCTTCTCATATATAGGAATGACATCTGTTGGTCTCCAGTCCTGTGGGACTATTCCATCCTGCAGAGATATATTGGAAATATGGGTTAATGGTATGGCAATTTCGTGTTTGACATTTTTAATTACTAGAGGATAGAAACAATCAGGACCTGGACATTTACTGGTCTTCAACTTGTCTAAGTTAGTGCTCTAATAACTGTGACAGTAAATTCTGGTATTGTGTGAGTGCTATTTATCACTGTCTCAAAATTCATGTCGATGATTTCTGGTGTAAGAAGAGCTAAAAAATTTGTTCAGGGTTTTTACTATGCTATTATCATCCACAATGGGTTCCTCATCCTATTCCTTATGTTTCTTATTATCAATATACTGTATCTATAAAATCTTTTAAGATCTCTATTACTGTCTTTGCAATACTCACTCATATTCTCTATTAGCAATTTTTATGAGACTTTTCACACATTTGCTGATTGTGTTATACTGCGTTGCAATATTCGGGTCACTATCTGATTTCTTAAGTTTGCAGGATTTATTTCTACACCGTACAGCTCTTGTAATAACTTAGGAGTACCACTCAAGCTTGTTGTTGGTTTTATGGTTTCTTTCATGCATGGAAAAGAATGTGACTTGATGGTGTTTAAACTAAAGGTTAAAGCTAGCCCATAATTGCTCTATGTATGAACCAACAAGGCCGAGACTCTTTAATGCATTTTGCAACCCATTAAAATCTGCTCTTATAAATTTAGGGACAATAATACTGGTTGTAGGAAATCCATTTTGATATTCATCTCGAACTTAACCATGTTCTGCAACAAGGGTATTAGTTACTAAGAACTCCTGGGGTGCAAGAACTAAATCAAGTACATTAGCTTCCCTCATCGACTCAGTAATGGTTAGGGAGAGAAAACTGTCTTCAACAAAGTTGCTAAGTTTAGCAGATTCACTTTCTACACCTAGGATAGTCTACCAGAAAGATCTGTTCTTTACCCTGTATTGCTTGTTGTAAACTCCTGTACTTGACAGTGTCAATATCTTCTGGTTGGCTATGGCACCTACAGATGACATTTATCTAACCAAGTTTGGAAAATTTTGTGTTAATCTGAATTTCCAATTATGAGAAGACAACACTCTGGTTTTAATGAAATTAATATCCCATCCACTGTAACAACAAATACATTCATGTTCTTACTTGTAAGAATCCTACTTGTGTGCCTTTATTCACGGTGAGTTTATGGTCTCCAAACCATAATTCTGCTTTGCCGGATTTAAATATCTTCAGAGTTCCAATCTGCCCCTCAGGTAATGTCTTGAGTGTACAATACTGATTGTTTGGCTTCTTCTCTTCCTCATCATCAAGGCTCTAAAAGGAGTTGGATTCAATAAATTATCTATGTGAACAGACAGACATGAATCCAAACTGAATCTTTCTGTCACCAAGAGTGGTCAATAACACCCACTCAACAAACTACAATTATTTTGGGAATCACATGTGACACAGTGACAATAAGTGCCACACTTCAAACATCAATACAGAGTCAAAGAAAAAACAAAGTCCATCAGAACACTGCACTGGTACCAGATTTGGACATGATGAAGAGTGCCTTAGTAATCTACATAAACAATTTATCCAAACCACCCTAAACTACGCCTCACTTGTCTGGTCACCCATCCTGACAAATGAATATATAACAAAGCTGTAAACTACACAAAACTGAGCTCTTAGGACAATCACTTGGTGTGCAGCAACCAAAAATACTCAACACCCACACAATGAAACATGGATCTTCCCAATAAAATCCACCTCAACATGCTCAGCACTCAATTCTTTGCAACAACACTAGACCTTTCCCATCCAAACCATTTCACATCAACCACCAGCACCCAAACAGAGATAAAAACCTTAACACTGCCTCACATTTTAGCAACTTATACCACAGATCCCTAACCTCAGCAAACACAACACTGAAAAAAACATATAAATGCCATAATAATCCAACAAATACTTCATAACCACCTTCCTGGCACAGTCTTAAACACCTGGCCACCAAACATACATGCTCCCCAAATATATACTAGTTACACTTTCTCATTTATGCTCTGGACATCACCAATCCCTACAACACTACAAACACCAATTCAACACATCTCAAGACCCTCCATGAACACAATGCAATTACCACACTGAAAAGCTGAACAGTTACTACACAACTGTCTGATACTTTCCCAACACAAACCCACACACAACATAACTACATATCATTGACCTATGGTCTTTCCCAGAAACCCAAAAGAAGATAGAGGAGACTCCTGGAGCAGGATGGGAGAGGTAGAATAGAAAGTAGTTTTTCTATGTAACACTATACTATAATGAAGCCTATTATGAAACTTAATTCTACCTCAGTATCTTTAAAAACAATGAAAACATATTAAAGGACACACTAGTCTTCAAATTACTGTCCCTTTTTCCAAGCCCTGCAAGATGGAACCTAGGAAGAATATTCAATAACTGGTAAAAGACATTCAAATTGGGGGACAAAAATCATAAATCCATGTTTGGATCCCATTTAGTTTTACCATTATTCAACACAAAAACTTAACAGGAGTATATAACACACACACACATACACACACACATACTCAAACAGGCCTCCAGGGTGTAGCAGTAAGCGATACTGACCATGAGTCAGTACGGGCTAACCTAGGATCGGACTTGCATGAGTATGAAATCTTGATGTGGTATTTGGCAAACACCCAACCCAGGTGTTCAACCTTCCATCTGGGTTGGTCAATAAATTGATCTTTACTTTAGGCTGAGGTGTGTGTGATACATACACAGGAGTAAAAGCATGGTGTATATACATATAAACATCATTAAGAGGGAAACATGAGTGTAAAACTCTCCCTGCAGCAAACAAACAGTAATCACACACATCAGGCAGAAGGCAGCAAGAAAGAGGTCAAGGAAGTGATCCCTGCTTATTTCAAGATTTTGGAGGGGCTACAGCTCATGAAGCCTATCACAAACAAGTAAGGAAAGGGCACTGAAAATGAAGGGGCCCATGAGTGATATATGTATCTGATATTCAGTTTGAGTGTGCCAAAGTTTTGTGAGTGAAGTGAAGTGGAAGCTTCCGAGATTCAATTAAAATGAAGGAGTGTTGCCAATTTCAGTGAATCAACATCATTTCTTCATTCTAATTTTCTCCTTTTAAGGAAACTTACTTTGTAAGAGAATGAGTGGATTATACTGTGAAGTGAATATGTGCAGTAAGTTAGTATATAAAAGTACAGCTTGCTAAAGGGGAGTAGGATTTTTATTTCTAAGGTAATGGAAAGGCAATGTTCATAGTCAGTTAATGGTCTAAATTCTCCGTATTTTTTTTAGCATAATTTTTCTAAGACATCTAGCAATGCCTAAGCAAGGAATGTTACAGAAATGTATAGCTGCCTCTACTTCCAAATGGGACAATCAATTTTGTCAATTCTCTCTTCCCATGAGGTTTTAACCCAGGGAGTATCGACTCACTACTTCAAAGCTTCTTTTCATGCTACTTCCAAGCTTTCATTGTCTGAAGTTTTGCTTATCATTTCAGGGTTGTTACTGGTATCTGCAGTGTCTAACTGTATGTAGTATCAACTTCGGTTTTGATAAGCGAAGAATTTATTGCAATGTTACTCCTTCCTCTCCATAGCAAGTGAACCTGAGAGTATCAACTCCTGAGGCCAAAGCCAAACAAGGGTAAATGGAGGTGTTCTTTGAACTCAGGCTGTAAGACCTAGCGATTCATCCTCTGACACCACGGATACACTTATTATGGTATTGGTCTTACCTTGACTGAAGTAGGAAGTAATAAAAATTTATAAATTGAAGTGGCTTTTATCAAAGACTAATGTTGAATGATAATACCCATTACTTGATAATAACTTAACTACCAGAGGTGGAATCATCATGGGCAGGGTTGGCGGAGGGGTGAGGAAGGTGGAAATCAAAATGTTGCATTGAGGGAAGTGGAAAGTGAGGCATGATGTGTCGTGCCTCCCTCTGATAACCCTGGTTTAAAGCAGTGGAACGAATATGTTTGCAAAAAAGTTGTAAGACGAAGACATAAGTGATGAGGTTCATACAGTAACGTTCGTGCATGATGTCATTTTTTAATAACACTTCATTGATTTCTTCCTATATGAAACCCTGCACACACCCTAAGTTTTCTGCACTGTGGCTTATTTGTTCAAATGCAATAGATGGAAAGCTATATTTTAACAAACTTCTTTCTACAGGCTGGTCCTACTGAAAACTCATTGTAACATGCAATTATCATGTACAAAAAACTAAACTTATTAAATATGCAATCCATATAACATAACAGATTATCAATTTCCTAAAGTTTTATGTTGCAATTCCTCTTATATGTGTGGCTGTACCCTGTATGCTTGAGTGTTCATAACTGGTTATACATTTCTCAGGGTTGTTATATCTATTACACAAACTTCATTCATTTTTTGTAATGCTGAACATGTGATGGGGATTCAATAAGTACGAAGCATCACAAGAGACAAGCTATTTCATGGATTGTGGCACGCATGCAGTGAGAGTAAGGTTCTGTGATGGTGGTTGTCATTGTGGGATCGTTCACATATTAGCTCAGAATCATCATTAGTGATTCATAGACATGTCAAACTTGGCATTAGTTGATAAGATTACAAGGAGCTCTTTATATCATTTCACCTTAGAGATTTGTTTTGAAATAACTTAAGAATATATCAAATGCCATCATACTTGACCTACAAACAATACTAATAATAAGTGGGAAAATTATCTTTTTTTTTATGTTGAAGGCCCTAATCACAGACAAAAGTCAACATCAAGGTCAGGCCTTAATTGAAATATAGTAAGAATTATGAAATGGAACAAGAAAAGACAAGGGAAAGTATTAGCAATTTTTGAGAAAGTGAAAGACCTGTCTTTTGAAATGTGCCAGGTCATAATTACTGGGAAAGACATTAGAAGGTAGAGAGTTCCAAAGCTTCAACGTGTAGGGAAAGAAGCAAGTATCAAAACGACCCACTCTTGAGCTGCCAATGGCCACACAATAATCATGTGACACGGCAGCTTGCTGAGTATTGTGAGGTCTAGCTAGTGGTGGGGGCATACAAACAGCCAGCTCCTGGGGGCAAAAACCAAAGTAATACCTATAGAAGAGGGAAAGTGAACCAACATTGAGGCATATGACAAGGGGGTCAAGTTGAGAAGTTAGCCTAAGACAGCTTATATTTTGGATCACTTTCAACTCAACTCAACTCTGTCAAGTAAAGAAACAGAGCTAGAACCACCCCAAATGTAAGAGCAATACTCCATATAAAGATAAATCAATCCCTTGTATAAACGGAGCAACTGTTCAGAAGAGATGTTTTGACATCTAAAAAGGACATCCAGTTTCTTAGAGGCAGACTTAGCTATTCCCATAACATGGGATTTCCAAGAAAGAGTGGATGTTACAGTAATACTAAGTATGTTCACTGAGTCAAGAGGTGGAATTACAGAACCATAAAGGAAATACGAAAATTGTGGGGAGTTTTCAATAGAGATGGGTAGAAATTGGGTCTTGGAGGCATTAAACTTAACAAGATTTTGTGTACCCCACTGAGATATCCTGTCCAAGTCTGAGTTCACTGAGGAAGCTGTGTCAAGGCGAGATGCAGACTGAGTGAGAGAAGTGGGAGCAGAATTGAAGGATGTGGATGAATACAGTGTTGAGTCATCAGTGTATGAGGGCATTGGATTATTTGTGGAGAAGAAATCGTTGAAAAATAGGAGAAAAAGTGTAGGGAACAGAACAGACCCTTGAGGGACACTGCTGCTGATGGAAAAAAGGGGGGGAGGCTGATCCATCAACAACCACAGAGACAGATCGGTCAGAGAGGAAGCTAGATATCAAGGAGCAAAGTGAGGGATGGAAGCCAAAAGAGGGGAGCTTAGAGATGAGACACCGATGCCACATCCTGTCAAAAGCCTTAGATATGTCAAGGGCAACTACATATGACTCCCCAAAAGCTTTCAGGGATGATGACCAGACATTAGTCTGAGAGGAAAGAATATCATCAGTGGATCTCACCTTATGGAAGCCATACTGGTGATCAGAAAGAAAACTCTGATTTTCGAGGTGTTTAAGGATAAGGGAGTTGAGAAGGGATTCAAAGACTTTATAAATGGTAGATGTCACAACAACAGGACGATAGTTAGAGGGGTCAGAACAGTCACCCTTCTTAGCGATGGGATGTATCAAAGCATGCTTCCAAGGAGATGGAAAAGTTTTGATTTTTAAACAAAACAGGAACAGACGAGCAAGCACAGGGCCAAGTTCAGAGGCACACTCTTTCAGTACACGGGGATGGATACCATTAGGACCATAAGCTTTGCTTGTGTCCAGAGAAAGAAACGCTTTTCAGACAGTCCAAAAAGAGATTACAGGAAGATTCAAGGGATTAGTTAAAGGAGCATCAGGGGGTGAAGGAGTGTCAGAGACATCCAAGGTGGAGTTAGAGGAGAAATGGGAACCAAAAAGAGTTGCTTTGTCAACGGAAGAGACAGTTATAGATATAGCTAGTAATGGCTGGGGGTGAGCCTCACCCCCAGCCATGACTAGCCTCGCCCCTAGCCATGACTATCTTCACCCCCGGCCATGAATAGCCTCTCCTTGTGCCATGACTAGCCTCGCCCCTGGCCATGACTATAATTGCCATACGCTAAGTCGGCGAAGAAGCCACACCCCTCTTCCAGAGATAAGGAAGCTGATTGGTTCATATACAATGTTCATGTCACTATCCATTTATTGACACTAAGTCTGTTCATAGTTTATAATCAGACCTGTTCTTCTGTATAATAATGTTAAAAATTGGGAACATAAAAATTTAATGATTTTAAGGCATTAGCACTTATAGCTGCTACAAAACAAAGAGATAATGAATAGACTTCATTTAAAAATGATGTTTTGACTTCAACCGTTTGTCATATACGTTTTAACATTTTTAGCATCCTCTCTAAAGTGTTAATGCCTAAAAATCATTCAAATTTTTATGTTCCCAAGTTTTAACATCATTATACAGAAGAACAGGTCTGATTATATATAGCCTGTGGTCCTTGTTAGTTTTTGGTGATACCTAGAGCACAAAAATGTTTTTCGCCGCATGTTCAGAAATGTGATTTATACGAACTCATCTGATGATTTTGATGATATGCAATGTTTAATAAGAGATTATGAATTAGTGTCAAATAAGGCATAGTTGTTAAACTGATGAAATGGTTATGAATAACAATATGTAGGCTGGCCAGGTAATGGACATTAGTGGCGGCCTAGTGGAAGGAAGGCATTTTTATGGTAAATAGAGAGCGACATGAACATTGTATATGAACCAATCAGCAACCTTAGCTATGGAAGAGGGGCATGGCTTCTTCGCCATGACTAGCCTCGCCTCCAGACATTATTAGCCTCACCCCCGGCCATGATCAGCCTCGCCCCCAACCATAACTAGCCTTGCTTCTGGTCATGACTGGCCGCTCCTTGTGCCATGACTAGCCTCGCTCCCGACCATGACTAGCCTCGCCTCCGACCATGACTATAGTCGCCATAC
Source organism: Panulirus argus (assembly GCA_038088735.1). Lineage (NCBI taxonomy): Eukaryota > Metazoa > Arthropoda > Malacostraca > Decapoda > Palinuridae > Panulirus > Panulirus argus. The sequence continues at coordinate 13,086 of JAYMFT010018215.1, forward strand.
ACTTAGTTGGTGAAGATGCCACTTCCCCTCTTCCATTGCTAAGGCAGCTGATTGGTTCATATACAGTGTTCATGACGCAATCCATTTATTCACTCTGTGTTCAAAATTTATAATCAGACCTATTCTTCTGTACAATAATGTTAAAAATTGGGAAAATAAAAATCTAAATGATTTTAAAACAATAGTACTTTACATTTGCTACATAACAGAGATAAAGAATAGGCTTCATTGGAAAACGATGTTGTCCTTGACTTCAACTGTTTGTGATACATGTTTTAACATTTCTAACATCCTCTCAAAACTGTTAATGCCATGACTAGCCTCGCCCCCGGCCATGACCATAACTAGTCTGTACTGCATCAGCAAGGTGGGGCTAGGGACAGACGAAGAACAGCCTCGTTTGCTCACAGCCCCTTACTAGCTGCCATATACAATGTATCGAAACCAGAGCCCCCTCCCTATCCACAGCCAAGCCCAACAGAATTCTCTGTGGTTTTCTGTGACCACTTCATATCATATACTCTGTCTCAGCTCTCTCTCTCTCTCTCTCTCTGGAGTCGACATATTTGCTTGGATGGTTGGGTGGGCTGGTTGGTTAGCTGGGTGACTAGCAGACTATCCATTTGTCTAGATGGCTAGACAGAACTGGCTGTGCCTGTTTGATTATGGATGCACAGCAAGAATGATGTCCTGCTTAGCCAGACACAGACAAACACACAAGCGACCGTTGTGGAGATATACTGATGCCACTAGTGGTTCATGCCGACTGTCCCACTCCGCCACCACCCATGCAATGTCCCACGCTACCTCCATCCACACCCCCATCTTCCACTAGGCCCCCACCCACGCTCCCATCTTCCACCAGGCCACAATAAACATTCCCATGCTCCACAAGGCCACCCTCAACCAGGCTACCATAAAAATCCCTTCCTTCCACTAGGCCGCCACTAATGTCCATTACCTGGCCAGCCTACATATTGTTATTCATAACCATTTCATCAGTTTATCAACTATGCCTGATACGACACATTCATAATCTCTTATTAAACATTGCATATCATCAAAATCATCAGATGAGCTCATATAAATCACATTTCTGAATATGCAGCAGAAAACATTTTTGTGCTTTAGGTATCACCAAAAGCCAACATGGACCACAGGCTATATTTTTCCATGAAACAGCAGAAAAAATACAATAGCTTGTTATTTCTTTACTCAAATGAAACCACCAACTCAATACATAACAAAGATTGCTTACCCACCACAACATGCTGGTGCACCTGTGCAGTGATGAACCCACTACTTTTATTATCTTACTATGCACACCACCACCCTAGAGTGAACACTATACTTTAGTTACAGGCTATAAACTGTGACACATTACATGAAACAGTTAAATGTGCTGCAAAATGGCATTCCTTTTTTGTATTCATTTAATGAAAAATGTTTGACAGCTTCCTGGGTACTTATAGTAAGAACAAAATGGTTATATAACTTTACATCCTTTACCTCCTAACCCTTACAATAAAACCCAGCAAGTGTAAAGGTCACTCTTGAGTTGGTGACATTTGCTTCTGAGGATGGAAGAAAGGAAATGGCCTATGAGCATGTGTGTGCCTGTGTGGTGACTAAAGGGGAGGAAGGGGTCTTGCATTATAATCAAATGCTTCAGACCATTAGCATAAACTGAGAATTACATCCTGATTTGCGATTAACATCGCTCTTAGCATTTCTGCTTAGTCCAACTTATTTCTAAATTTGCTTCATATAATACTGCTTCACATATAGGTGTCAACTATTAGCTTACTCCTCTCTCATCCCTCTCCATTCTTCCCTCCTTATTTGTTACCCACTCACAAGCTGGCCCCATTTGTTCTCCCTGGGTTCACGCCTCATGGAAAGAGAGGACCGACAAAGGTGACTGTCCCTGTTGGAAGTGGTGACTGTACCAAAACCAATCAAATCTGCAAAAAGGAGGCTAAAGATGAAAGCAAACAAGAAACAAGAGATGAAAACACCCATGAGCAAATGTTTGAGGATATTATGGGAACTTGTTAAGGAGCAAGACCAAAGGGTAATGCAACCAGAGGTACAGTTAAAAAACTGAGGAAGCATTTCAAGGATCATGAAGGAGGTCATGAGACTAGAGGAACATAAATAATGTTTTGTGGAGGGGGCTCATGAGATAAACAAAACCAGAGAGAAAAGAAGGTGAAGCCATCAAAAAGTAAACAAAGTCAAAAGAGTCATCTCTGGGTGTACTAGAGGTTGTTCACTGAGAGGAAGGGATTACAATGCACACAAAGTCTATAGAAAACAATATGGACAGGTAATAACAGCAGCCAATCAAAGAGAGGAAAGGACAAAAGTACTTAAAGAATCTATCAAATCATATAAACAGCAGGTCAATTAGAGAAAAGGACTGACATAAAGAGAGAGACATGGTAGCAGAGGCAGGGAAGTTTAGAGGATACAATTTTGGTAGTAGATCAACAGAGCATAAAGAATGTTGGAGAGGAACACAGACCCTGGGTGATGCAAACATAGGTATACAGGAAATTAAATGAAGCAGTTGAAAGAACAATATGCACTGTGAGAAATGAAGCAATCAAGGAACTATATGGATTAGTTGATGGAAGGTTAAGAAAAGCACACAGTATACAGGATCAGTGTTTGCTAGCTAAGCGAGATGTTATAGAGTAAGTTAGAGATACAGAGGATGACACTTCTACACTGAGGGATCTAGGTGAAAAGTGGGGACACAAAACAAAAAGCAGGAGGTTAGGCATAAATCACTGATTATTTCTAAACTGAAAGATCATACACCAGATAAGGAAGATAGGGGAAAAAGGAGGAAAAGCATATTAAAAGATTGCTGGAGGGTATTGCACTGCTGGATGCAATTCCCTTGACAAAAGAAAGGGAAAGAAATGGTGGTTAAAACCAAGGGTTAAGGTGATGACATCTGGCTTGGAGACATAAAGCCAGGAAGTACTTGGATAAGTTAAGAATCTTAAAGACATGGTGGAATTAAGCAGGATATTCATCAAATGTGACAAATCTGTCTCTGTGGTTGCTGGCGGATTAGCCTCCCCCTTTTCTCCATCAACAGCAGTCTCCCTCAAGAGTCTGACCCGTCCCCTACACTTTTTCTTCTCTTTTCAATAATTTTCTGTTGTCTACAAATAATCCAATGCACTCATATGCTGACAACTCAACATTGCATTCATCCACATCCTTCAATTCTGCTCCCGTTTAATGCCTCTAAGACCCAGTTTCTACATGTCTCTATCCAAAACTCCTCACAACTCTTTTATCTCCTTTGATGGATTTGTAATTCCAACTTGTGACTTACTAAACATACTTCGTATTACTGTAACATCTACTCTTTCTTAGAAACCCCACATTACAGGAATAGCTAAGTCTGCCTCTAAGAAACTGGGTGTCCTGTTTAGATGTCGAAACTTCT
>JAYMFT010018226.1:0-16554 GCA_038088735.1 Panulirus argus
TTCAAAGACTTTGGAAATGGTAGATGTCAAAGCAACAGGACGATAGTTAGAGAGGTCAGAACGGTCACCCTTCTTAGAGGTGGGATGTATCAAAGAATGTTTCCAAGGAGAAGGAAAAGTTTTGGTTTTTAAACAGGAACGGAATAGACGAGCAAACACAAGTGCAAGTTCAGAGACACACTCTTTCAGTACACGAGAATGGATGCCATCAGGACCATAAGCCTTGCTTGTGTCCAAAGAAAGAAGAGCCTTTCGGACAGTTCGAAAAGAGATTACAGGAAGAGTCATAGGATTAGTAAGAGAAGCATCAGGGGATGAGGGAATGTTAGAGTCATCCAAGGTGGAGTTAGAGGAGAAACGGGAACCAAAGAGAGTTCCTTGGTCAGCGGGAGAGACACCCACAGTACCATCAGGACGGAAAAGTGAGGGAAAGGTAGAGCGACAGAAGTTGTTAGAGATGCCCTTGGCATATATATATTTGAAGTCCATAACTCTTCAGCGGAACAACAAATATCACAGAGATAGAAAAAATAAATCCTATTATTAAGACATACATGATTTGTCCTTCATCCAGATTCCACCCCATAGATCGTTACACATTCTCTATCCTTTGTACACCATATTAGTTCAATATCATGAACCACCCTCACTTTGTCCTACTATCCGTAAACTTACCTCCAACTTTTTTTAACAACCAGTCCTTTCCGTCCTATCCTAGACCAGTTACTGCATCCTTCTCTACATCTGCACCCTTCTATCTTCATTTCTTTCCATCCTATCCTTACGCCACCATCTGCCTCCTCCCGTACATTCACTTAAATCCATCCATCCTGAGAGCTGTTCCATCCTGACCTGTTACATCACGTCGTCCTCCATCTTCTTCCCTCTTCGCAATCCCTCATTTGATGCGGCAATTAATACTCCGTGCCCACGGCACAGTGGCTGTACCTTTAGCCGTGACAGACTGCAGGGAATAATTCGACCTCTGGAAACAAGCCTTCGGGTATATCATCTATCAGCTGGCAAAGCAGATTATAGGAATAGTTTATTCGAAGCCCAGGCTGGCTGGGAAGTTAAGATACCGTTCGGGTTATTATACGCTGACCGTTACACATTATTTGATGGTTATATTACCATCATTAGTGGTATTTTGGTTCTGTTGCTGTGTAGGTAATTGTATGGCAGTGTTTCTGTCTCTTTCTGTGACTTATGCATTATACTAGCAATGAAGTTTCTCTTCAGTGAGGACAGTAAGTAGGTTTTCATCGTCTAAAGACAGGAAAAAGAAATATTACAGCAAAGAACCTTAAAAATCTTTGGGGCGTCCAGACACCAACGTCATAAAGCCCAGGGAAGTGGGCCGCATGTGATTTAAGATATGGTATACGTCAGTCAAGCTTGTGGTTCCTTACTCCTTCAAATTTTGGTGTTAATTCTTCAGCTTTAACGTCCCTATCTCTATTACTTATCTATTTTTTGGCCAACAAGATATTACAAAATGTTAAGTATAGCAGGCCATATATGTCCTTAATGGTGTGTCTCTAACAGTGCGTATTATTTTTCCTACAGCTTCACCTACTAATTGCCTGAGTCTCCCCAAGTCTCTCTGTTCCCTTGTGTCAGACGTTATGTTTTATTTCTCCTCATTCGTCCCAGATCTAGCTACTGCTCCCTGCCGTTTATCATCACTATTCACTGGTCTCCGTATTTTGGACATAGCCTTCAGATGATCTATCCTAAGGAAGTCCATCTTTGTACCATGCGTGTGTATGTATGTGAGCATATTGAGGTGTGTGTGTGGTGCAGGGCTTGTAATAGCCAGCACCCAGTTTCTCGTCTTCCCGCCAGCCACATTACTGAGCATTACTGAAACTTGCGGTCCGCGTCCCTGATGACGTTGGTTGTTCTGCTAATCAGTATTCAGCTAGATTTACGCACAACAATATCCCTCGTTACGCATTGTTTCCCTGGACAAATATTGCTACTGCTTCTGGAAGTAGTTGGTGTACGGCTCTCTCTCTCTCTCTCTCTCTCTCTCTCTCTCTCTCTCTCTCTCTCGTCCTCACAGTACGACCGACTTTACATCTCAGACTCTACTTCTCACATCTTCATTATACACTGTGAATACGCCGATAGATTTTTTTCTTGAGTAATATCTAAGTAATAAGAGTGATTGAATAAGCGAGCGAAGCAGTCTCTTCAACTGAACTTCCAAACCTTACGTAAAGTATAGTTTTAGCTTGTAGTTTAGATTGAAGTTTTCGTGTGGAGATATCTAATCCTGTTAATCTCATTTCCTGTTGCTTAAGTTGTCAAGTACCGCGCGGGTAGTACACAGTTTCCGAGCTAGTGTGGGCTAGTTGAAGCACGAACCTTCCTCAACTCTTCTTCGGTGAAGCAAAATGATCTTAACCTTCCTTTATCAAACAGAGCTAAAGAGGAATGTGTTAACCCCGGGTTGTGATGCTTACCCAGGCCGTTTATTTTTTTCCTCAGTCTGATTTGTTAATAGAGAACACGATTATATCAAAAATGCTCATATCATTTTATCAGTTTATACTTAGTCTTGATCTTTGGCAACTTGACCTCGAAAATATCAATAATTTCTTTTCTAACTTATTTTTGTCTGGAATGTCTCTTGACAACCAATAGACTTTACATGACACATTGAATACAGTTAATACAAAATGATGTTTTGCTGTATAAGTTCTGCGAATGCCATTGTTACCCAGAATTATAAACAAGAAATTCCATTTCAGACAGAGTTCATAAGTATTGTATGTTTAGTTCATGTGTCTCGTCTGCAGTTGATTTTCTTTTCTAAAGCAATCTGACAAACTGAAACTTTTTTTAGAGCTACTATGAGAACTAGTTTATTTAATGTTCGAAAAGTTGTCGCTTGTTGGTTCTAAGAAGGTTAATGATCGGCAGTGTGTTTCTCCTACATAGTTCACCCACTGATTTTAAAGGAAATGCCAAAAATCGTAAAGAGAAAAGAATTTTAGATGCTGATGTAGGATGTTTTTCACTTCATATTTATATTTTTTGTTGTTTACCTCACTGCTTAAGACATTTTCGTACCTCTTAACCACACGAAAAAAAAAATGGAATGCAAATTTGCGTAAAGAATTGTTTTCTATCCATTTCCTTTATTCTATTTAACTAGTGTCTATAAAACCCAAGGGGAAAGTTTCTTTTCCATCAAAAAAACGAGGACGCTTTGCCTCACGTAAATGTATTTTTATAAACCCTTCTCTCAATATCTTCTGTTTTCGTTTTTTATAGGTCAGAATACATTTTTAAAAATAACTGATATCCAACAGAGATATCCTCACCAAAACTGACGTGACTGCTCACCAGATCTAGTGGATTCACCACGACAAACCTGACTTGACTGCATACCAAATCTGCCAGACTACTGCCGAAGACAATTTTGTTGTTTTTATAATTGCAATGGTGACGATTTTCAGACACTAGTGTTGGCTTCTTGCGTAAACTCTCGGAAACTAAAATATATTCATGGAGGTATTTCTTCTTCCTAACTTAGTCCTGGATCATATTATTTTTCCCTTTATATTTTCTTTAGGATTAGAAACTATCGTTTTGATGCTAAACCCTCATGTCCGAGGACTAAAAAGAGAATTCCTTTTCTTCCTGCTTTTTTCTTTATCTTCGTTTTACCTCAGTCTTTCTCCTGATGATGATGTGGTAAGCAAAATTTTTCCAGGACTACGTCGTGGATGAGAATGAAACCTTTTCTAGCTCGGTTCACATGCAAGCTCCAAAAAGCTAAAAGATTTTATTTTGATTATATTGGCATAGAACTTGCAACAATGTTTTCCTACAATATCACTTATATACCTAGGACTTCAGCCCCCATAGTTCCACCCGCTGCCATGTCCACTCCCATGCATCTACAGTACTCTACTTCCTGCAGGCTCTCGGAATTTAAGATCATACTCAGACAAACCTGACTAGCTCCCCTGCTAAGTCTTGTTACCTTACTTTTATTCGCATTAACTTTCAGCTTCCTCCTCTCACACTCTCTCCTCGACCCAGATACCGGCTTCCGCAACTTCGCTTTCCAATATGCCACAAGAGCTGTGTCATCTGCACACAGAAACTAATTCACCTCCCTACCCCCTCACCCCAAGCATTCTATTGACTTGCCCCATTTCCCTATAACCCTCGTAAATACCTCCCTCATCACCCCATCTAAAAACAGATCACACTTCGTTGATATAGACCCAATTTCGCTTAGAAATACACACCTTGCTCCTTATTTGCACACACGCTTTAATCGTCCAATAAAAACTCATCACTCCATCCAGTAGCTTCCCTTTCATGACACATTACATTCGTAGCACCTTCTACAAAGATTCTCTGTCAGCGCTGCCATATGCTTTCTCCATTTCCATACATACTACAAAATGATCCCTCTTTTTCTTCAGGTATTTCTCAAACATCTTCAAAACAAGTCCAAACATCCTCTACCACTTCGAAAGTCACATTGTGGTGCATGCCACCACAATCTCAATTACTACTATCCCATGCAACTTACCATATATACTAGACATACTGATACCGTTTATAGCATTCTCTTTTATCTCCTTGCCTTTATACAGTGACGCTATACAGGCATTCTGCCAATACTCAGGCACCTCACCTTGAGCCGTATATTTATCGAAATTCGTGATTAACCAGTCAACAGCATTTTCGCCCTATTTCTTTAGGAATTCAACTGCAGTCTTATCCAACCGAGCCACTTTGCCACATTTCATCTAACGCAAGGTTTTCAACTCTTCCTCTCTTTTCGTCAAGCCATTTGCTATGACTCTATCGCTTCTTAAACCACCCCGCCCTAAACACCCCACATTCACAACCTATCATCAAACATGTTCAGTGTTCCTCAAGAGTGCTCACTCCATCTCTTTTTCGCTATTGTTTGTTATCACTTCCTCATGTGCTCCCCTTGCTGATGCCCCCATTTGCTCCGTTGTTCTCATCACACAGTTCGCCTCCTTCCTAAACATTTTCTTGCTCTCCCTGAATTTTGCCAGTGGTCTTTCACCCCATCTCTCATTTACCCTCTTTTTTACAGCATTAGTATCTTCCTCCTAACCTCTTGCTGCTGTATCTTGTACAGCTTACAATCACTCGTATTCCTTCCCTTCAGGTGACGCTCATCCACCTCTCTTTTCTTACTAGCACCTTAATTTTCTTATTCCTCCATTCACTAAACTAGCAAGTAGAGCTGTAAAGAAGCGAGACTGCAAAATAATTTAAAGAATTCTTAACTTACTAGCAGAGTGATCAGACATATGGCAAATGAAGTTTGATGTAGACAAATGTAAGGTGATGCACTTTGTAGACAAGAATATACGTTACGATTACAATCTGTCGGAAACTCTCTCCCTAAAGTAGATGAAGGAAAGGACCTTGGAGTTGTCATTAGCAACAATCTGAAGTATACTAAACAGTGTCAAGCAGCAAGTAAAAAAGGCAACCAAATGTTAGGTTTTCATAGCCAGGAACATACATTACAAGACACCAGAAAAAATTCTCACACTTTATAATTCTCTATTAAGACCACACCTTGAATATGCAGACCAATCTTGATCCCCAAACTATTAAAAAGACGAGAAAAAATTAGAGCAAGTACAAAGACGCCCGAAAAAATTGATCTCATCCCTTAGAAGTCTGGCATACGAAGAGAGGCTAAAACGTTTGGATCTCTTCCCACTTAAAAACCGTATACTTCGCGGCGACTTAATCCAAGTGTTCAAAATTTTGAACAAGCTCGATAACGCAAGTCATGAACATCTTTCCGATATACAAGAAAATACGGGTTCCATGATAAATGGAATAAAACTCAAAGCTAAAAGATGTAGTACAGACGTAGGAAAAAGTTTCTTTTCTTATAGGTATGTAGAGCACTGGAATAAGTTACCGTCAGACGTAGTGAATGCTAAGACTATAGATACCTTCAAAAGTCGTTTAGATAAATACTTTATAAATTTGGGTATACTCTGAGATAAATGCCAGAAATAAACTGTATAAACGACAGCGGTAACGGGGACAGTAGAAGGCTAATGTGCAGCAGCGGGGAGTCGGCGATAGCTTGAAAAAAAATATTGCTGAGCGGAATTACATTCAATTGTGGAGTTAAACTTTTTTTTTCTTTTTACAGACAACCCAGTCGTGGGCCAATCAGGCCTCCTGTTGTCCGTCTTTCTCATGTAAACTCACGTAAACACTTGCGTCAAGTCTGACAATAATATCCACCAGAAGTTCCACCCTCAGACCTGCTCACCAATGGGACCCGCTGTGTTCCCTTCCGAGACACGAATCCTACATCAAAAGCATTTACGAAAAAAGGAAAAAAATGTATACAGGTTTACCTTACCCTATGTAAAACGCTCAATGTGTCAGACTTGGCTCCGGCTGGCTTGGTTGGCTGCCTGGCGATAGGGAGCCGGACTCAGAACACGAAACCGCTTCGACCAGGGGATTCCAACCCTGAGATCTGTAAAGAAAGAAAAAAGAGGAAAAATATATTTGCATTACTAGTTGTTTACAGTCTGAGAGCCGTTTTTTCATATGTCATTTACAGCCTGCCTGACACTCTTCCTCCTATCATTTACAGTGTGAGTGTCGTTATATATCATCTCATGTGTCATTTACAGTCTGGCTATTATGATGCTACCGATTCACGAGTCATTTACTGTCTGGTTGTCACCAAGCCATCAATTCGTGAGCTATTTACAATCTGACTGCCACTACTCTTTCGATTCGTGAGTCATTTACGGCCTGGCTGTCACTGTACCATCGATTTACGAGTCATTTATGGTAGGTATGTCACTATGCCATCGATTCGCGAGGCAATCACTGTCTGGATTTCACTATACCAACCCTCCGTGCGTCAGTGACAGTGTAACTATCACTACACAATCGTTTCACGAATCATTTACGGGACAGATGCCACAAATCCATCACTTCATATGTCATTTACCACATTTACTGCTCAACTGCCCCATGTTCAGTAACAGTCTGTTTACGAGCCGATCACCCGTACCAACAAAGCACATCAACAAGGGAATGATTGGCCCATCAATTCAATCTATTTTCTATTTGCTCCCTCAGCAGAGCTCTATCCTAGCCAACCTCCTCCCTCAGCAGAGCTCTGTAGTAGCCAACCTCCTTCCTCAGCAGAGCTCTGTGCTAGTGCAAGCCTCCTCCCTCAGCAGAGCACTTTACTAGCCAACCACCTCCCTCAGCAGAGCTCTGCACCAGCCAACCTACACCCTCAGCAGAGCTCTGTGTGCGTTACCCATGGATCAAAGTATCACGAATTTATATCAGCAATTAAAAAAGTTCCGATGCTGCAAATGAGGACACGAATTCGGACTTCCATCAGTTGATATTAAATCCTGAAAGAAGAATGACTATATCAGAGGGAAGTGAAACGAAGAGCATTTTATAATCTGAAGGCGGGCTTAGCGCCCGGGTAGCTGTTACATACATTTTTCATTGACAGTCAAACATTGTCGCGCTCTCTCTTGAATATGCCGCCAGACTTTTCCATGGAGAATGCAAGCAAAGTGGAGGACATATTCTCTCTTTTTTTTTCTTTTTTTTCATGGTTCACGCTGGGGGGGACAAAGGAACTCTCAGCAAAATATTGTTGTCAGGGTCTGACAGACTTCTATTTGCATCAGATATTTTTCTGCTACCTTTGTTGTCTGTGCTTCGCTGGCATAGAAAAGTCCGACTGGCTGGCTGCTTGCTTGCTTGCTTGCTTCAGCTGATGTCAAAGCAAAGCTTGTATGTTGGAAAGCTGTTCATGTCAGTTGACGCTAAAGCTTCTTTCTTTGCCAGCTTCTTTGGTGACGCAAACATCTGCGGATCGTGTTCTGGACACGGGAATGTGTCAGGGAGGGTAAAGCTCTCTTTTGTTCGCCCAGCAGATACCGCTATACCCTTCTGTGCGTGTGTGCGTGTGTGTCTAGATCCTTATAGGTGCCCGTGATCTACGCATATGCTGATAAAAATCACGAGGATAAAGGACACACGGACGCCCCAAGCGCTTTTGTTTATTCACTTTTTCAGGAGAGAGCAGACAGCGTGGATTAATCAATGCAAAGCCAGTTTATATACACAGTGGGAGTGTCGCCTCAGGCGGCAGTTGCTGACCCCATCGTCAGTGGCTACATTGTTAAACACCCAGAAAATATATTGGGCTGTTGACAAATCTTCCCGACGATAAAACTATCCAGTCTGTACAATCAGGTGCTAATTTTCACATCAAAAGTCTCTGTCTTTCTTTATGTGTAAGTGGATTCTTTACTGTTACCTGATTTAGATTTACTAGGGGGGTGACATCTCCTTTACTGGGTGACATCTCCTTTACTTATGACATCTCCTTTACTGGGTGGCACTCTCTTTCCTAGGTGACATCCCCGATTCTCATGACCCATCATATCTATGAACAGACTTTCATCTATTGTTGTCCTGACTCTAAACTCTCCTTCCCTGAAGAAAAACAAAAGAAAACCTCAACACAAAATTTAGGATAGAAGACAATATGGAAGGAACAAAATTCATGTGACCAGCTGTTAATTTGCTTCTGAAAACCGTACAGCTGACTTGCCCCATATATGAAATGCTAAATTCTGGAACTTTCTTAGGTAAAGTGGGTCTGAATGGTAAATACTTAGAGTCTTTGTGGAGAATCCTGTGTCCTAGTGTCGTCAGTAGTGCATCTGAAACGAGTTTGAGGCTCGATTTTTACAAACAAAGCTTCGAACTCGATTTGGAATGAGATTCAGCCAAGTAGCCAGTGAAAGCCAAGGAATACATGCAGCTGCCTTAACAGTTAATTCTCTATCTGACTAACCCCACTCAATTAGGGGTAATAACTCTTCATGATTACCCATCTGCAAGGGGGCTGTGATGCGTGTCTGTGAGGCGCGTGTTGTGGTGTCCAAGCGAGCCGGAGTCGAGCGAATAGCGAGGGAGCATGTCCCATACTCACCCTGGGCATTCTGGCTAAACAGCAAAAAAAATGAGGTAATGAGCATGAACGGTTCCGTGGCTGCTCACTGGCCCTGACCAGGACTACATCCACGTGAAGACACACTAGCTGAACAGCCCCTGCTTTGTGGGTCCCAAGGGTAGGAATTTAACCCAAGTTGCATACCGCTCGACCCTGGTGTATAAGGAGGATAACATAGCCCCTCGATCCCCCGTAAAAGGAGCTATTCTATATTCCAAATTGTCCCGAATAAAGGAAACGTACAAGAACTTCCTTCTTCAGGGACAAGGAATTGCTTTGATGTAGGGTTGTCCCCAGGTCCTTCAGTGTGGCTTTGTCACACTCACCACCAGTCCACTCTGTTGAGGTAAACAAAGGTACCGTTGGCTGCGCTTGAGTTAACATTACTACCGATTCATTAGATTCATGGACATTATTTCTACGAGAATAACTGCCTGGACTTCACTAAATTCCTCTCTTAATAGAGAGCTTCGAGATGGAAACTCTAGTTGGGTGGAGTTATAGTGGCTGTCTGTTACGATTACACAGTTCACAGTTCAGTGGGGGTGGATAAGGTGAGTACAAGCTCTACAAACTCATACTCGGAATGGAATTGGGTTGGGAAAGTGGCAGTATACGTATGATCTTGTTAAAAGCAAAATAGTTGACGTGCTATGAGAATCTACAAGTCCTTCATTTTGCCAGTAGAGTCATCCTAACTTTATACCGACTCCGTCTAGATAAGAACATTGCTTGGGTTCAGAGTCGTACCACAAGTATGGACACATGTTGCTTCTTGAAGGCGCTGCAGACGACTCCAGCCTAACATACACTCACAGGAATATTGTCTTGGACGGAAATAGAATAATCTTGTCCCAGCGCCGGGACTGTAAGGACGAGGACAGACAATATTCTCAAGATGGATGGAAGACCACCTATCTGTTCCCCCACCTCTTTATACTCGAAGGCTTCTCTTCTACCCTTTGGATTTGGTATGGCTAAACTAGTAACTCAACACAACCAACACTAACTTCATCTCCCTCACTAACGTATCCCTCTTCACCAAACAATCATCATCTTCACCACCACCAATCACCATCACCAACTTATCTCCTCCCTCAATAACATCCCTCTCTGACCTAGAACGCCAACTTCACCACCACAATCATCATCACCTCGTACAATTTCTTCACCATCTTCACTATCACTACAACAACAGCCCCGTCACCTCCACAACCACAACCATCACTGTCAACAAACCTCAACTACATCTAAGACCCTCAAGTCCCTATCATTGTAACCACTGTTAATACCATCTGTAGCACTACAGCTGCCCTTGCTAAGACCATACGTACCACCTCAGGTACCATGACTGTCTCCCCTGACACCAGTCACATTCGGCATCATCACTATAACCATCAACCTCACCATTATAGCAAAAAATATAACCCCTACTACTACCACCACTACTATAACCCCTGCCACCGCCACCACCACCACCACAACTATCACCACTGCCTGCTTGCTGGAGGTGGTGGTGGTGGTGGAACGGCCCTGTCACGTCTCCAAATTACCAGGTAACAGGCCCCGGGAGACGACCGTGGCGATTCCGTCTGCTGAGCGCACCGAGGAAACCTGTTTAAGGTGTCTACTCCCCTGGGGGAAAAGGGGGGGGAAGGGGTGTGTGGACTGGGGAAAGAGAGAGAGAGAGAGAGAGAGAGAGGGAGGGAGGGACAGGGAGAAATATCTCTATCTCTCTCTTGCTTTTTCTCTCTCTTTCTCTCTCTTTCGTCAACCAATCCATCTCTTCCAGCACTTGCCCTCCCTCCATTTCCTCTTCCCTGGAAGAATTTAGTAACTAACCCCCCCACCCCAACCCCCCTTCTGCTGGAAATCGATGTCCTACCATGAATACAAAAGTCCCAGTTCTCCTGGAATATATATGAATCGCCGTCGTTTGCCCCGGGCAACACATTCTCAGTGTCCGGTGTGTGTGTGTGTGTGTGTGTGTGTGTGTAATGTCTATAAACACATCTTCCTGCGAGATAAGGCGCTCAACACCCGTTAGGTCCAAGACGATGCAATTTAGCATACAAATGCCCCGGATGATTCAGCCCGGGACAGATCCCATTAAACTCGAGATATAAAAGCAAAGAAAAAAATAAATATAAACGTATATGTATATATCTAAGATACTAGATTGCTTCCTGACACGCCTATTTCAAGGCGAGGACGAAGGGAAGAGCCAATACAATGATGGGGACACAATATGTCCAAAGTAAAGCTTGAGGAAAAATATTTCAGGGATGTGGAATTTTTTTAACACTGTTGCAAAGCTGCAATTCGTTGCTGAACTTCCGTTTCCCCGAGTTGCAACTTGTGTCTGTGTGTGTGTGTGTGTGTGGGTGTGTGGGTGTGTGTCTTTCTCTCTCCAAGGTACAGTAATGAGTACATCTGTTGTCCTATGACTTACACACGAGTCTTCCACTGCATTTGTCTAATACTTATATAAATTTTCTAGACTTTTGAATGCATAATTAAGGCCATATATTCAGCCTATAAACAACACCAACGGACGTAGTAAAGTTAATCTAGTGTTATAAGTGGCTAGTGACCTTTTTCTTTCACCAGTTAAGTGTTGTTGCTTATTTCCACACGTTTCAGGCCCCCGTAATTCCGGCTCGGTTTCTCTCTCAGGTCAACGACTAATCGTATCCCGGACTAGTTGGTCTCTGGCCTCAAGCAGAGGCAGTACAAATAACCTCTAAGACAACTTTTTATGAACAGTAGGATTGAAGTCCTTGTGATCACTTAACAGGTCGTCCGTCGGACCCTATAAAACAAAACCTTTTTTTCCTTATATATATATATATATATATATATATATATATATATATATAAAAGCAATTTTCCAAAAGCAATTTAATAAACAGTAGCAGCTCGCTGGTGTAGCGTAGTTGGCTTTGAAGTTACGGGGTCAAATCTGCTGAGCACAGCTCTTTCCTCTGTAGCTGTTCCGCTCCGAGCTGTTTCCTGGACATCTGTTTCCTGAACAGCTCTTCCAACGGATATCTACTTCCCGAACGTGTGTGTGTGTGTGTGTGTGTGTGTGTTCCCCCCCCACCCCTGGACATCTGCCTCATAAAGACAGCCGTTCCCTCGGCAGCTGTTTCCGTGAACAGCTGTTCTCCGGACAGCTTTAAGAGAGGTTTTAGAAGTGGGGGCAAAATCAATGAATCCCACAACTGACTTCCAGGTATAATGTTGTCCTCTTGTGGCCACCGGAACTGTCGACCTTTTGAGAGAGGGGCGAAGATCTCCTTAGCTGGGGGACCGCCAGGGAAATCATGTGGGGAGGTGAGAGAGAGAGAGAGACAGAGAGAGAGAGAGAGGGAGACAGAGACAGACAGAAAAGGAGGCACACAGACGAACAGAGTGACAAACAGAGACAGAGAAAGAGAGAAGCAAACAGAGAGACAGACAGACAGAGACAGACAGACAGACAGAAACAGAGAGGCAGGCAGACAGACAGACGGAAAGAGACAGACAGAGAGACAGATAGACAGAGAGAGACAGACAGACAGATTTAGATAGACAGGAAGAAAGACATAAAGACAGGGAGAAAATGCCAGAGAGACAGAAAGACGTAGATAGACAGACAAAGAAAAGAGACAGAGTATTTACGAGTATTTATGACGTGATTTTGTCAGTAGGCAGGTCCAGCGCGTAGCGCTCAACGCTGAAAGACCCTAGACTTACGAAGAATGTGTCATATGAGCTGCGTGTTCATCAAGTGCTATGTGGGGAGTGAAAGCCAGCTCCCTACGCGTGGGTGAAGCAGGAACTAAAAAAAAAAAGAAAAAATAGCCAACTCGGTCAATGGAGTGACACTTGACAACCACTGAAGTGTTGGCTCACTGCACAGCCGTCACTAACCCCTCCCCCCCAGTATCCAGGCAGATAATGCCGGTAATACACCTCTCTGGTCGGCGGCTGCCTGACGGGGTGAGAGAGAGAGAGAGAGAGAGAGAGAGAGGGTAGAGATAGATGAGATGGAACGTGAAGTGCAAAACTGATAAAAAAAAAGCAAAACAAAGACACACCTTCGGTTCTGACATTAAAGAAGAAGAATTGGAAGACACACACACACACGCGCAAACACACGCGCGCGCGCGCACACACACACACACACACACACACACACAGAGTATTGGTGAAAATAACAACCAGAATCGCTGGGCATAGAAAAAAAAAGACATTTTTACGGTTTTTCAAACCCTTTGGAGCCGGACTAATGCCCTGATTTTGGGAACTTAGTGACCGTCTTAATGGTTTAGGGACTATTTTTGTTGAGCTATAAACAGTCTTGGAGATTTTCAGAGACTCCCTCGAGGAGTTAGGGAGCTTCTTGGGGATTTCTGGGACTATTTCAAATGGTTAGGGAATAACTTGGGGAATTATGAAACATATTAGGGATTCAGGTAGTATTTTGGGGAGTTTTGGACCGCCTAGGCGAGTTTAGGAGCCATCTTAGGGATCTGGGGATGTTAGAATAAATGTTAAAGAGATGAGAGACCATTGCAGGGAGTTAGGGATTGCTGTGGGAAGTTAGGGATCATTTTCGAAAGTTAGGGTCAGTTATAAAGAGTATCGAATTTCTTGGAGTTAGGGGTCATCATAGGGAGTTAAGGAGCGTCTTCGGGAGTTAGGGAGCATCTTGGGGGGTTAAGGATGATCTTGGGGGGTTAAGGATGATCTTGGGGGTTAAGGATGATCTTGGGGAGTTAAGGATGATCTTGGGGAGTTAAGGATGATCTTGGGGAGTTAAGGATGATCTTGGGGAGTTAAGGATGATCTTAGATGTGGTACTACACTCGGAAGTCAGAAAACCATCTCAGGAAGTTAAGGATTATCTTAGGGAGTTAGATACTATCTTGGGATGATAGAGACCCTCTCGTGAAGATAAGGATATTCTTCAGGAGTTAAAGATCGTCTTGGGAAGTTAGGGGGACTATTTTGAGGAAGGTGGGTAACTTCATGAAGAAGGACAGGTACTAGGAAACCTGATGGTCCTCCATGAGACTGTTATCTAAGGTCAATCTCATTTGCGGTAGAAAGAGGATTAGAATTACATTTCTTCTTAGTTATGGAGTTGGGATGTACGACCTGCCCTAGAGAAGAGGAGGATGAACGGCTGGGATCGGGTGTGGGCCGACTGCCGCGTCCAGGACTCGAACCCAGGGGGTTTATGATGATTTTGTACGATTGGGGGTGAGAGAGAGAGAGAGAGAGGGGGAACGACCGTCAAGAAGAGGAAGGTAACAAGGCAATTCTAAGAACAGGTTGTGAAGGGAACAGTAATGCAAGGCTTTGGCTTAAAAATGAACCTAAGAGTTCTCAAGAATTCTTGAACGAAGGCCTAGTAAGGTCATACAAGATTAACATGAATGTGTGGATTTTTGTTAACTGTTTAAAATAACTTAACTAGCAATGTTAAATATGATTCGTGTTGGTTTCCTGAGGAATAAGGATTAAAACGAGTAATAATTTCCCGTTCATGTAAGTTGTCGAATTACCTCCGCTTTCTGAATGTGACTCCACTGACTCAGTTGTTCACCATCTCGAGCAATACCAACAGTCATATTGACCATATGAACACATTCTCAGTTATATTTCGTTCCATTATGTCTCTGTTCTTCGCCTCGCTGTATGATAACGTTCTGCAGAACGATGCAGTCCAGACTCAAGCTCTATTCAGTGATGCTTTCCACATTCAAGTTTTTTTTTTTGTCTTGGTGCTTGAGAAAACCTGTTCTCACGCCCAACTTTCAAGAAAGCAACTTCATTTCTAAGACGAAGATAATCCTAATGACCTCCAGATCCAAGCGTCCGGGGAAAATATCCTTAATGATTTTCATTTCCAGGAATCCCCTTCTTTCCCAGACACTTTTCCATGATTCCTTTCATGCCAAATTGCCAAAGTTAGGACGGTATCTCTCTCTCTCTCTCTCTCCAGGTAAATCCGGGAGCACGCGAGAGGCTGTGCATTAGTGCAGAGAGGGAGAGAGAGAGAGAGAGAGAGTTTCGAGAACAACATTATCAATCTTGAAGATTTTTTTCATTGTTTACCTTTTTCTTCCGGACTAAAGCAGTCGTCATGGACGAGCTCTCTCTCTCTCTCTCTCTGCGCGGCGCCACCGTCCGTCCCCCCCACGACCCAAGTCTGCCTCTGGGGGCAGCTTATCTCCTGCTGGGGTTCCTCGGGCGTGAAGCAGATGATAGTCTCAGAGGGCCATACCTCGAACTCCATTACCTTGTTGGCTTTATCTTTTCCAGGAGGTCGTCAGCAGCTGATGGTGCTCTCTCTCTCTCTCTCTCTCTCTCTCTCTCTCTGTTGGCCCGTTGGTCTTCTGGCCCACGCGGGTTCCTTTTCTCTGTTGGCCAGTTGGTCTCCTGTTGCAGAAGGCCCTTCCATCTGTTGGCTAGTTGGTCTCCTCCTCATGAGAGTCCTTCGTCCTCCTCATAACAATGGACCTTCGGTTGTTTGTGTCAAGTTGGGGTCTCCTCTCGTTGTCCGTGAGACGGGGCCAGTTGGTCTCCTCTCCTGGTCTGTAATGGTCTCTCCTCTCTCTCTCTCTCTCTCTCTCTCTCTCTTTCTCTCTCTCTCTCTCTGCAGACCAATTTTGGTCTCCTATCCTCATTCATGATGCTTATTCCTTCTGCTGATCAAACCCAACAAAACACTCCAACTTGAGGACCTCCCTCGACCTTGCCTTATATCAAAGGTGATGGTAATCTTCAGTTCCAAACACGTGGAGAGTCCTCTCTTCACGGTATAGAGCTCAGTAATGTCTCAGGGTCAAAGAGAGAGAGAGAGAGAGAGAGAGAGAGAGAGAGACGGAGAGAATAATGTAACTCCCCAAAGATTTTATGTTCTCAGCAGGTCCCAACTGAGTTAATTAAACCCCACAGGATACGTTTTCTTTATCTTATTTCATTTCTCAGCGCATCTTCCTTGACGTTTCCCCAGCCCTAGGAGGAGTAGCCACGCTCCTAGCTGGGTAAATGTTTCCTCTCTTGTTTTTGTAAGCCTTGCTGGCTTCTGGGACTGAAATACGAGTTTAATGCTTTTACGCGCACTTGAGAAAGCGCACGTTCTTACATACACACACACACACACACTCACACACACACACATACAAACACACACACACACACATACAAACACACACACAAACATATGCACACGCAAGCACTGACTAACCATAAGTCAGAGCAGGGTCGGGCCAGCGACAGTTCAAATCCTGGGGGCAAAGGAATTCGGCCCACAGACAACCCAGGTGTTCATCATCCACTCAGGGCTGGTCTTTAAATGGGCACCTGGCTTAGTCCCAGGTGTGCGTTTTGTATATAAACCAACCCCGTAAGGATGGATGAACAGCTGGGTTGACTGTGGACCGACTGCCGCAACCATGATTCGAACCGATGCGCTCGACCCTGGGCGGGCGGGCGGGCGGACG
>JAYMFT010018237.1:0-16553 GCA_038088735.1 Panulirus argus
CCCCATTCTTCTTCGGGACCCCCCCACCCCCAACCAGCGACTTCTGTCTCTCTCTCTGTAAGTGTGTGTGTGTAATAGTAATGACTGATGATGATAATGATAGTGATGATGATAGTAATGATAATAATGATAGTAATAGTAACAATAATAATGATAATGATAATACTAGTTATAATAAAAATGATAATAACAATATTTATGATAATGTAATTAACATAGGAAACCATTCGGCTGAAAATTGCAGAGTTCAAATGTTGTCACAAAACTGTGGAGAGAGAGAGAGAGAGAGAGAGGTAGTGAAACATGACAAGCGAAGACCTCTCTTGTCAAGAGGACCTCTGGCTCTCTCGCAATGCCTCTCTTAGTCTCCTTTTAATGTTTATATTATTTCAAGCGGAAGTTTGTTCTCGCATTTCAAATGTTAGATCATTAATTCATATATGTATGTATCCATATGTATATATATATATGTGTGTGTTTATATACGTATATATATATATATCGAAGTGAGAATAATGGAAATTTGGTGTAAAACTTGTCGTAATTTCGTTTCCTGAGCGGATTAAACTGAATCTAATCCTTTATTTTCCTCACGGAGTTTCGAAAGAAAGTTTCGGATCTGATTTTCTACAGGCTGTAGTGGTCCTCCTCGCTCGTGTGATGCTTCTTTCTCACAGCTGTGAAGGAATTAATTGCGTTAAATGTGAAACAGGCGTTGGCTGAGATACAAGCCATGGGATGGGAAAGGCATTGAGAAGGTTTGAAGGGTGTTCATAAGCAAACTTCAAGAGGAAAAGGAAAGAGTGAAAAATCCTTAAGGAACCAGAATAAATAAGATCCTTCAACTGACGAATCTTGGAGGAGGACAGAATCTTGTAGGAGGACAGACTGATACTCCAGGCTGGGAGTCTGGGGCAAAAAACTGCTGATTGGATCGACGAATACATTAGTTTACGACGCTTCTGATAGCCATGTGGAACTGATAAGCAGATGGAAGGTTAGACCCTGATGTCTTCTGAGACTCGGGGAGAGAAGACCTAAGTCCAGGAAGGGGTAGAAGGGTGTGTGTGTGTGTGTGTGTACTGGAAAGGCGAAGGTGTGGTCTCCAAAGAAACACGGCAGAAGACTGAGAGATGTCCAGGCTGGAAGACTGAGGAACTAATTCTCTTTTTTCTTTTCCTCAGTCATGCGCTACTGAGGACAGGGTCATGTATGAATGCTGAAGAGGGGTATCAGGTATTTTGATGGAATAAGGTGGAGATAGAAGTGAATGAAGGAGAGAGAGAGAGAGAGAGAGAGACATAGACGAAAGAAGTATTGAGTTGAAGACTCCAGATGAAGACAGAGAAGAGCCGATTTATTAAGCTCGTAAGAGACGCATCCGACGAGGAGGCTGAATTGTGACACACACACACAAGAATGAGAGACGTTTGCAGGAGGCACTGAGGATGAGTTTGAGCTTGGTACTGGATGATCAGGGGGTGAGAAACATTGATAAATAGGGTAGATGGGTACTTGTGGGAATTTTAGGTGATGCGAGACTTGAGATAATGAGAGAGATTGAGACAGAGATGGGTGGGAGTGCCTTTCAACCAGCGTTGTAGTATATGTGTCTGGGTAAAATTAGTGTAGAATTTATTCCAAAACTGTGATAGATCCAGAAATACGTTCTGGTGTAGCATGAGAGCGATAGGAATTAAAGCAAAAAAGAGACAGGTTAGAGAAGGCATGGAAAAAAGACTGGAATGAGATAGAGATAGAGAGAATATGTATATATGAGACACGACAAAAGAGGGAGAGTAGGGCAAAAGATTTATATTAAAAAAAAAAAAGCGATATAACGGCAAATATAGTCATTATATAATACGTATATGTATATATAGTAGGAGATAAATGATCGCATTACCGTAAAAAAAAATGACAAACTAGGAAACCACCAAACTTGGTTTAGGTAAGAGTATTACTGTCATTTATGGCCGTGGAATAATAAATGAGAGAAATTAATTTATGAATATTTCATCCTCTTTACCGTTACCTGGACTCGCCTACAGCTCTTTGGTATCCCCAAGAACCATGCATAATTAATGATATAGGCCTGTCTTTTATACACACCTTTAAGGGTGAGAATCCGTTTATTTTCTACGGTTGTGAGCGTTCTACAGCTAAGGGTGAAAAGTATTTATTCAACAGTGTTGAGAGACAGAGATTGATAGTGTTATATGGAGAGGACACTTGTCTGCTTTAATTACCTATTCTTGGACAAGGAATTTGATCCACATAAAATCTAATGGATAGATGGGGCTGAAATATTCTCTGTTCTAAACCTTTTTGTAGCTGTTTCGCATGTTCGGAAGACCATAGCTCTTCACTGGATAATCCTGGATATATTTCAGTTGTTTCTTTCAACGATTATACACGCTTACAGACGTTCATTGTTGGAGAAAGATACTCATAAGGGTGATTAATTACTTGGTTATTCGGGATTTACGTCTATCGACCACAGATATAAAAATCTTTTGACACCTTCAGGTGGTGAGGATAATTCTATATACATTCCCAATGTATATGTGGTCCTTGGTATATTATATATATATATATATGTGTGTGTGTGTGTGTGTATGAAGCCATATAGTGTGGATGAATGACTTTTTCGATGAGTAATTATGTATTTATACATATGCAGACGTGCATAAGTCCATGTATAGGATTACGTGATAGTGAATACTGGACAGGTATTCGTCCAGAATGCATATACATATGTAGACACACACAGACAGACACGCTAGGGTCAAGAATAAGAACAGATTCAATATATTCGTGAAAGGTTGGTCGGTGTTCAACGGCTTGAGTAATCAAATAAACGCTTTAATGATTCTGATCAGTGCTTCTTCATTGATTCAGATTGAACATTTGGTATTAGAAGCTTTGAAGAAGAGTCTTTATGATACCCGATTGATTTTAACGGTATCTGATGCTGTATGTGCCTTGGATATATATATATACCTGGAAATAAAATGATAATAGCACATAAGCCTCGGGACCTAACAGCAAATAGCCACATTTGGGGACATTAACCCGTATGGCGCATCTCGTCTGAGGCGATTTGCTGCCTTTGCCGGCCGTGCGTCAGGGGCATTTAAGCTTTTATCACCAAAGCCATTTACAAATCCCCCACAGGATGATCGACTGTATTTGTTTTTCTATTAAGTATTATGTGAATTCCACTACTCTCAGCGCGTCTTCAAGCGTGGAAGGTAATGTGGTATATGTTAAAACACGTCCTTATCCCGTCCATAAGTGTGGTAGAACGCATATATTTGTGGTAGGGGGGCTACCACCTCTGTGGTAACGTACAGAACAAAGGTTTCGCCACACTCTGGGTCCTTATTCTTTCCCCGGAGATAAACATTGATAGAAAAATTCTGGCCAGACGTTAGTAACGGCTGGTTCTCCCAGTTGCAGATGGTCCTAACTTGCTTCAGCTGCACCCATTCGCCAGCCAGCGGTACCCCAGCCTGGGGCTCTGATGACGTTAGCATTGCGGAAGCAAAATGAAGCAGTCTCCTCTGAAGATCTTAATCAGTCACAATCAATGTTTCTTCTCGACATCGGGAAATATTTCCCTCGAGTATTTTCTGTATTTCTTCGTATTTCCTTTGCATAATTTCCTGTTTTATGAAGAGGGATTCTTCCACTCCACTAGGTCGTGAGAGAAGAATTGGAGGATTTTGTAAAACATTTCAAATCTTTTTCTTAATACAAGTACATGACATCTCAACACTTTATAAGTGTGCACTTATATTGTTAATGCTGTTTCGTGTATTACAAATTGTCTTCATATTTTCTCATCTTCCTTCTCATTCCATTCTGTCTTTGTCAACACACACACACACACACATTCATTTCTTCATTGTTTACCAACCCTATTGTATTAGTCTCCCGTTTTCTTTACGTATAGATAATTCAGGGGGGCCACTGCAGTGATCATCGCATTCTGTCCATCTCGTCTCCCTTCCTCAATGGGTTTGCTCACATTACCTCCCAGATTTGTCTCCATCTATGCCTCTCTGCTTTGTTTCGCCTCCTACGTGCTTCCTCCCCTCTACAGACCTCCCCTCTGCTCATACTTCCATATGTCTTCCCTCCCCTCTCTCGATTCCTCTTTCCCTTACACTGGCCAGACATATATATTCACCTCGGTTTGAAGTCCTGCTTC
This sequence comes from Panulirus argus, assembly GCA_038088735.1. Taxonomy (NCBI): domain Eukaryota; kingdom Metazoa; phylum Arthropoda; class Malacostraca; order Decapoda; family Palinuridae; genus Panulirus; species Panulirus argus. Next base: position 4,217 of record JAYMFT010018237.1, read on the forward strand.
CACCCTCTCTACATGGTCTCTGGACCATCAGTCTGTCCGGCAGTGTGTGTGTGTGTGTGTGTGTGTGTGTGTGCGCGACCTCTCTTTCCCCCTTGCTCTTTCTCACGATCTGAATTCAATTCTCCAGTGGCCTTTCCAACCTCTTCTTCTTCCTCCTTTATCTTTTTCTCCCCATGCATCATATTTCTCGTCTTGTGTATATTCCTTTCCCAGATACTTTCCCCATCACCATAAGATAGCTTTAATCTTTTACACATCTTTATATTTCTTTTATTCATAGTCAGGTTATTTCTCTCTTGTCACGAGATAGTTTACGAACAAGTCCTTGACAAGTCTATTACAAGTGTCTACAGTAATTTTCCTGCAGTCCTTCAGTAGTCTACTACTACAACCGTCTCGAGTAGATCTACTACAAGTTCCTTTCATAATTTACTTATAGTAGTGTACCAGGAGTTCCTACAATATTTCTTTCCATTACACAAGTTTCCCGTCTTTATAAAACACATTTATCTGAAATATTTTATTTCCTTCATAATACACCTCGTTTCCTCTCCTCCTCCTCCTCCTCCTCCTCTTCCATCCGTTCATGAGAAAGACTCTGTTTTTCTCAATCTGTCAAAATGTATCTCGATTTCCTTCCTTTCCTTTCCTTTCCCCCATCGTCTCAGTATTAATCTTTCTTTCCAAAGCAATCATCAATTCTTCTCGAGTTCAAACCGTGGCATTCCTTTCATCATCTTTTCCCTTCGGATTCATTGTGTGTGTGTGTGTGTGTGTGTTGGGGGGGGGGGGAGTTTCCTCTATTCTCGCATCGCTCCTATTGCAACCTCGGTGCACTGCAACGTGCAGTTTCCTTTAAGCAGGGAGACGTTGAAGACACACTGTCCTCTGAATTACAGGGAAGTCTTGAAGGCACTGTCAATGTGATCAGTCAATAATGTGGGAGTCATTATCGATGAATGGTTAATAATTCACCCTGTCAGTCTTTGCCATCAATTATTCCATCGTCTCTCTACCACCAGGAGGGCCTCGATGTTCCTGTATCGCCAGCAGTGCCTCACTGTTCCCACCCAACCACCCGTAATGTCCTACTCTCCCTCTATCACCAGCAGTGAAACACTGTTCCAGTACCATCATTGCAGTGATTCACTGTTTCACTTACCATTTAGAGTGAGGCACTGATAGCTCATTCACCACCACCAGCAGTGACAGTCTGCCGACCTGTGCAAGGAGAGAATCACTGTCTCTCTGTCACCAGCACTGCGCCATAAGGGAGGGTAACAGAGCTGACTCTCCTTGATCTATGACATTTCCAGAGCGAGGAAAGAATAACGCCCAGGAAAGTCTTTAGTTACAAGAGTAAAAAACTTTACTTTCTCTCTCTCTCTCTCTCTGAGCCTGAAAATTCCTCGATAAATATTCATCTTTGCTTGCGGACGCGATGGGAGAGAGAGAGGGAGTGAGTGAGTGAATCGTGGTGTTTCTCCCTCTCTCTCTGTTCCATTCTCTGGGCTCCAGATTCATCTGTGTTCCTGGGGGAAGGGGGGGAGGGGGAGGGGGGGATGTATTGCGTGTATATATCTCCCCCTTCCAATTGCGTATTTCGTCTCCTGCGTATACATATACATTGTGTGTGTGTGTGTGTGTGTGTGTGTTGCTGTCGCCATCGTTGTTAACAAGCAAGGCTCGTAAGGACCCAATTATCTATTGCTGTTTGAGTTGCTTTGTCCTGATGTTGTCTGGGGGGGGTGTTGCTTGCTTGCTTTTACGTACGTGTTGCTTCTGTGCTAAATGTCTCTCTGCCACACCATGAGAGGTACAAATGTCCTTTATTTCAAGGGCCATTTATGGCTTATAAGAACGTCAGCTAGGCGTTTTTTTTTTTTCCTTCAAGGGCATTTTAGGGGGTAAGGCTGTGGCCTTTCCTCTTCCCTAAGGCTCTGGGGGTAAACAAACATTTAGATGAGGAAATCTTGAGTAACATCGCCGTCTACGAGTGATGTGTGGTGAACTTGAGCGCCAGAAATGTTACATTACAAAACGTCTCTCATCAGGATATCATGTCCTTACGATTGGCTAAAGCGGCGCACCTGCTCTTGGTCAATAAAACCAGACTTGTTTATATCTGTGACACTGCGCCTCGACGTGAGTCAGCTGTTTGGAGGGGCGTCAGGATCACTGGTTGGTCCGGTGATTTGACGTCATATGGAAGTGCCATGGGATTGGCTCGATACCAAGTGACGTCACTAGGGGAAAATCTCGAGCCCTTAGGGTATTGCAACATCTCGCTTGATCTTAAAGGTGAACAATGAACAACAAGAAAGTGTGATACAACCCCATTTCTAAAGAACGTTTGTGCTATGTTCTATGAACGTTTTTGAACGTTGTCAGAGACGCCAAGAAACTATAACAGTATCAGAAGAACTTTACAATCATAAACTGATTTGAAATTAGTTACCGTATTACAATAAAACATTTACTCGCAAAACAATACAAGGGTTTATGAATATGGATGGCATATACATGTATGAGAAATGAATGCTGCCGGGGGAATGATCTATATTTACCCGATTCACAGAATTCGTAAGGGAGAGGATGAAATGCCTGCATCACAGACCCTCACAGAGATTTTATTTGCATATATGTTCAGCATCCGCAGACAGGCTTCAATTACATAGACCTGAAGCCACATATAGGATTCGATCAAATGTGCCCATATAGCCCCACACACACACAAACAGAGGCTTCAATCACCTATGTCCTTCATCATAAACAAATGCTTCTTTCACATACACTTGTACAGGCTTCGATCACATACGTCCATCGACACACACACACACACACGCCCACATAAGGAGGCTTCATTCGCTCTCATACGCATGCTGCCACACTCTTGGAGAGGCTTCCACATAGTGAATACTTGATACACGACTTCACGTCAAATCCCCGTCTCTGGTTCCTTTCATAACAACAATGGCGTCTGTATTGAATTCCTATATTCATTTTTCTTTCCGAATCTGGTTTCCTTTTGAGTCATTAGCATGGAGAGAGAGAGATCCTTCCTGGCGGTGGATCGATGATTGGGAAAGAGGGGCTCTACGCTTATGGATCACTGATTGGGAGTGACTGTGTGCCTGTGGATCGCTGATTAGGAAGGACTCTACGCCTATGGATCACTGATTGGGCGTGACTGTGTGCCTGTGGATCACAGATTGGGAAGGGACTCTACGCCCACGGATCGTTGACTGGGAGGGACTTCCTGCTTGTGGATCAGTGACTAAGGTGGATTTCCTGCCTGTGGATCACTGATTAGAAGGTCCTGTGTTCCTCTGGGTCACTGATTGGGATGGAGCTGTGTACCGCTGATTGGTTGAGCCTTGCTAACCTAATTGGGAATGACTGTAGGCTCATGGCTGACTGATTGGTGGATCCTGAGTCATTGGGGGGGATCACTGACTGACTAAAAAAAGGATCCTACGTGCTTGTGGATTAATCACTAAAGGATCTTGTGTGCTTGCTAGTGGATCAGCGATTGATTGACCCCACAGAGGAATGATTTCTTGCGGTAAGTGGTGGTGGTGGTGGTAAGAGAGAGAGAGGCTTTGCCCCTCAAAAAAAAAAAAAAAGTGAGGATGAATTAGAGTCCTGGTAAAACTTCCTTCCTTTCATTTCCAGTATTAGATTCCTTTTTCGACCCGAAAGGATTTGTCTTCTCATAATTCTCTCTCCTTCTTGGGGGCTATTCAGCGTGAGGGAGGAATTGAGCAGAGATGGACTGGTTTTAGAGAGAGAGAGAGAGATTCCTCACCTCACTCTTTAGCTCTGGCGTAAAATCCCGGTGCTGTAGAAGTAAATGTAAAATATCTTTCTTTTGAAAGAGAGAGAGATGGAAAGTGCACTAGGGGAGAGAAGGAAACTAAGGAAGTCTTCATTATCCTTACATAGCACACGAGGCGAATCGACAGATATGTTAAAAAAGTTTTAAATCTTTTAATGTACGTAATTCTGAATCGTTCGGAAGTATGAGATCCCGAGAATGAGGCCTCACACACTCGACTCACGATTCAACACCTTGAGAAACATGACTCAAGTTCTTGAGTACGATAAAACTTTACCCTTTGCGGACGATGAGTTAAGTCCTCGTACTCACGATGATAGTCATCATACTCAGTGAGTGAGGGGGGGGGGTGGATTTAAATAAATCTTTTCCATTTTTTCGCTAACAAAGTCTGCTATATACTGCCTTCTATCCATCTATATCCTCTCTACACACGTTTCAAAAGACGTAATGAAATATAGACGCATATATATGCAACGTCTTCTGCGAATAGCCAATACAAAAACATCTAATTATAGATTATAGAGAAAATTCTATGCACCGAAGTATTTCAATCTGACGGGGATTTCAGGAACGGTGATTACACACGTAAAGACAAAACCCTCTACTGTCTATAACTCGCGGGGTAAGTCACTGACAACCACCCCTATCGCCTTGCTCCCAAAGAGACCATATCGCTTTATTGCTATTCTATATTAGTTCCACACACACGCACAAAGCTTCCGGATATCGTCGTATTAAACATATTACAATATGGGATCTGCCTGTCTCAGTCCTCGGGCATACCTACATAACTGGAGATAGAAGAGTCAGATATGGGTGGGTTTAGCGCGTGCGTCTTGTTGATTGAGTACTCGCCCACGAGTATCTACGATATGTCTTTATTGTTCTTTAATTTGGGATAGAAGATAGAGAATGTGGTGTGGTTATAGAGGGAGGCTGTCTCTGTTTATCACTCCCGACAATGAAGAGAGGAAGGTGGGAAGGATTTTGAAGAGGATAAAAGATAGATAAATAGCTATTCAGAGAGAGAGAGAGAGAATCGGTAAAGAAAGGGGAAACGATAGAGACAGAAGTGAGAGAAAATCCAGCTAGGAAAAAAAAGGCATGAAAAATAATCTGTGTCCCAAAAGTTAGGAAATGGACCACAACTTTAAGCGAGACTCCTTTGCCTTATGCATCAGATCTCCACTACCCACCGGCCATCCCATAAAGAATTGAGAAAGGGCGTCGCCTCCGGCGGAAGAGAAAGAGAGAGAGAGACTCTCTCTCTGAGTATCATGAACTGATTACACAATGTCGGTAACTCGTAAAAGTAGACCCTTACCGAATTCAGTGACTCTGCTTCACTATATATGTCACCTCGAGTCTCCCAGGCCATAAAGCGGCGGGACTCGACCAGATTTTGGTCTGGTCCACTGAAGTACCGAAGAAATAATGATACAATCTATGAAATAGAGATAGAATAACTATCTTTATTGATACATTTTGTGATGCACAGACAGACAGACAGACAGACAGACAACTCACACCCCCACATATTCTGAGTGAACGCCATTAAATTGTCCCATCAAAACGGTAGATGCGAGAGAGTCTCTCTCCAATAAGGACATGTTATATGTACATTATCATTTAGATTGCCTCTTATTTGCATACTAAGACACTTCAAAGATTCCACAAGCCTACGGCCTTCGGTAATTTGCATACAAAAGCGACTCGACAAATCTAAGATAATGTGTTGGTCTACTAACCATACTTTTACAAGATCGTTGATGACAGTATAAAGGCCGCCCCCAGTTACAAATAAACTCGTAGTTTACCTGAGTTATTTTTTTATTGCATTAAATAATTTCATTGAAGGAGGCAGGAGCACAGTCATGAAAAACATGGATGGCGTAAATTTTCTTGGAAAGAAAGAAAGAAGAGAAACTTTTACATGACAACGTGTAATTGCTTTGCAAACTGTTTAAAATCATGTATATTAGTATACACACACACACAACACTTAACTATCTTTCCTCGCCATTTCTTGTGTGAGTTCTGCTTGTGAGTTGTGCTTGTGAGTTAGTTGGTGCTTTTCCACACCGGCTGGAGCACAGATCTTGGTGAAGGCCTCGCCCGCCAGTAAACAGCAGGACAGATAAACGAAAGCAATTTCTTGGTTCGTTTTGTCCCAGCAAACATAACTCAAAGCCCCCCGAAGACGAGCGCTACCTCGAAAATAAGTTTCTGATTTGTGAGTTCTCGTATATTGCGTTGCGTTTTGCTTTTAAAAACGCTGTGGAGGGAAATTTATTTTTTCCGTGTGTATGAGACCCGTTTGTCGCCATGTTGATTCAAAAGGATACTACGACAAACATAAATCTATTTCTTTACGAAAAATATATTTCGACCCTCTGTCTTGGAAATGTCGTAATCTGGATAGATATATTTATTTTCTTCCTGCAGATCCAAAGCAATTTATATAACTCTTATCAAATCGTTATTATTTGTCATCACTTATCTCAAACACTCTTCCCTAATGTGTAAATAAGACTTCCTGACACTCCGTCTGTCTCTTTGTTATCTCTCATTCGCTTCTCGGTTACATTAAATGGCCACAAGCGCCTTATTCAGTGGAATTCATTTTACAGAAATGAGGACTTCGTAAAAAAAAGTCTATGCAAAGGAGCAGAAGCGATACTCGGTTCCATTGCACTAAGACTTTATGCATTCCAACTCTACAGCTCTCGTTTTGGATTCTTGAGTAAGCTAACCTCTAAGAACTCTAAAACGTCTCCTAGAGCGATGATAGTGCTATAAAAACCCCATGATTCTAAAGTTTAGGAAGATAAAGCTATGCCAACACTACGATTCGCTACAGTCTAGGAAGGTAAAGCTATACCAAACCCTATGATTCTACAATTTACATTCCTTTCCGAGTCTCTTGCCTCTGTGTTTATTCTTATAGGGTAATTGAACAATTGAATTTATAAGACTGATTCTCTTTAGTGAAGACTAGTTACCCACTATCCGTTCTCCTTCATTTTGATATTTGGTTTTTACATCAGGATTTTGTTCATCGTTTTTCTCCCTGATTCTCTCTCTCTCTCTCTCTCTCTCTCTCTTTCTCGCACACTTTCTCACACGCTCTCTGAATCGCTTATCTATCCGACAATTCGACCTTGCGCATCTGCCTTTTTTGTGATGTAACCCGACGTAAACTGAAGACAAGACATTATCATAATAACAATCAGGTATTCAGCATGAGATTACCCCGGAATATACATACATGAATACCGATTGTAAATCCATAAATTTTCTGTCGAGAACAGCGAGTCTTTGAATGCATTTAATCAGGGTGCTTGAAGTGTGTTAGTCGAAGGAAATATAAGCAGGAGTTATTTTTGGTGTAAAAAAAATTTATATATATATATCAGATTACATTATTCTCTTGATTACGTATGTAAATTTACATCTTTTTTCGGTGCTCTTTTCCTCAATGTAAATCAGTGTAAGTGATGGAGACAGATCACCACTAAGGTAAATAGATTATCTCTTCTGTTTGACTTGAACTTGATCTTACCAAATATGGGAGGAGAGTTTGATATAGCAGTAGAATCAAATGACCTGTTACCAGTGCCGCAACCCCCTTGAATAGTTTAGGTCACGGATTAGTCAATTCTGTAGCGTGGACGGACCAGAGAATGAAATCCACCAGGCCCCCTCGAGGTCCAAGCTTGGGTCCCAAGTCTATAAAGGATGTTTTTCTTCCATTCATCAGTCGGAAGGGTCTGGAAATCCCAATCTTTCTGTTTGTTCAACTACTGATTTATTTTCCTTTTCGGTTTTTTACGAGGTCTGTGTCGCTAATCAGCACTCGGTTCTCTCTCTATATATAGTGACTGGGTCATGATTCCATGATATTCAGCAGTGTTTTCAACCAAGGTGACAAATAGAATAGTTAGAATACATCTACTGTATTTAGATATTATTGTAGTATTGTAGAGATACACCAGAATTTTTTTTTTTTGGGGGGGGGCGTTTTTAAATTGGCTAGAAAATTCTAAACTCGTGAACTAGCGTTTCAAAGTTACTTAAATATCTTTTTATAGAGCTCTCACACGCTCTCTCTCCACATCACACTCACTCACTGAAAGTTATCTTAGTGTTTAGTTTTTTGTCACACTATTCTGAGAGAGAGAGAGAGAGACTCGTGAAAACCTTTGTTTGTTTATACTTGGAGAATAAACTAGACCCGAAGGCTGTGTGCAGGAGAAAAGAATTTTTGATGTGTTTATGTTCCGTTCGTCTTTCGCGAAGGGATGGTGGTGGTGGTGGTGTTGGGCCACTGCCTGACCACACACTTGTCTCTCTCTCTCTCTCTCTCTCTCTCTCTCTCTCTCTCAGGCGTGGGTACGCACTGGGGAGGGTAGTAGAGGTGAGAGATGAGGTGGACATAACACAATGTCACTGGGGAAGCTGTACAGACGAGACTGAGGAAGTTCTTGGTGGTGGACATTTTTTTTTTTTCTTTGGATACTTGTGCCTTCCTTTGTCCTGGACTCGAAAGATGAGGACATTCCGGACACGCTTGGTGGATGTCCTGAATGAGAACTGGACACGAGCCATGGCCATGAGGGAGTGAAGGCAAGGAAGTACAACGAGTCGTGCAATCCTTTGCAGAAGCTCCTTAATCCGTCCACAGCCTGGGGTCTCAGTCGGTATAGGTCAGAGTTTAGTGTTTAAAAGGTCAACTGGGAGGAAAATATATTGCATTAATGTCGCGGGGTCATAAACCAGCCAGCCAAGGCAGCCTCTTTAGGAGGTGAGGTTAATGAGTTGTGGAGTCATTAACTTTTAAAAAGTTGCTGGCCCATGACCCAAGGGCTCAGGGGTACGGTGGGAGGTCATGGGGCTAATGTGAGGAGAGGGAGTAGTACATGTCGTGAACCTGAGATGCAAGAAGGACGACGACCTGGGCCGTGAATATGAAGGGTCATACATATGACCTGGGTGTCACAGGTCGTGACCTGACCTTACCTGACCTGCAGAAGGACGACCTGGGCTGTAAATCTCGGGGAGTCATACATATGACCTGAGCGATAGAGGTCACTATATTGTGAACTCTTGACCTTTGCCCTGGAAGGTCATGAATCACAGAGTTAAGACCTGACATATGGAGAGAGAGAAAGAGAGAGAGAGAGAGAGTGACTTGTGAATCTATAACACCTGTTAGTCATGACTTTAGTCATACAATCTTGTTCCGATCTACATAGTCTACTTGTACTTATTATAGCACTGCCAGTCTTAGCTGAGACTACAATCTACACTGCTCTGGAGATGGAGGCTGACTGATGGACGGACGGTCTTGCAACACACTACACTTCTGTCTCTAAAACATTTTGTATACGTATAATAAACTCGAGACAAAATATCCCTGGAATTTTGACCATGGAATGAGCGTGGGACATGAATCTTGAGCTGACATCAATAAAAGACACCCGTGGAATGTTGGGAACTTCTTGTTTTTTTTTGCTCTAGAGATCAAAGGGCATGAAACGCCAGAGTCGTATGGAGTTATTACGTTTTGACATGGGGCTAAAATATTGCATTATCAACTGCCTCGTCATATACGACCCAGTTTGGAATGTGTTGGAACTTTCTGTTTCCCAGAAAACGTTAAACAACTTCTTTTTTTTTCTGGTTGTGTACGAGTATTTTGTATGATGTATGAACAGTTTATCATTGCCATTTCTTTTTCCAAGACCTTGCACAGGTGTACGTCCTTCTGTTAATTGTTTTTAACTACAGCTTCTTTATAGCATGGTAGTTGTGCGTATGAAGGGAGTTCTTTGTGTTGTTTAGATGGGAGTCTGTTCACAAACTATTGCTTAAGGTTCCAAGGGGGCCAAGTGAGGATTTTTCCTCTAAGGCTCAAATCCTCTGTTCTTAATGCTACCTCGCTAATGTGGGAAACGGCGAATATGTATGAATATATATATATATATATATATATATATATATATATATATATATATATATGAAACCATGTAACCTGGACTAGCAAATGAAGCAATGTAGGTTTGATGCATAAACGACACTGTTCAGGTAGGAATCATAAATGAAGCAGTTCAGGTTTAGTTCATGGATGAAACAGGGAGGGGATTGATTCATAGATGAAACGGAAGGGGCTCGACCCTCAAACGAAACGAGAGTCGGTTTCATTCGTAAATGAAACGGCGCAAATTGTACTTGATTAACATGAGGGATGTCACAATAAGAAGAAGACAAAGGAGGAGTTATTAGAGAGCTGAAAGGGAATATTCACGTGGGGCCACATCATCTTAACTCGTCTTGAGCAAAGAAAATGCTTCTCAATTTTGTGTTCAGAGTCGACAAATCGGATTTTTGGACAAAAGTTTTCAAATTTTCTTTTGTAAATGTTTAACGTAACATCTACTGTATCGTTTCATGTAATTTGAAATGTAATTTGTAATGTAACGTTATATAGTCTTTATTCACTATCAAAACAATCTTGCTAGACAAATTGAGTGTCAGTATGTAATTTTCAGCCATCCAATTTCTATTCTTGTAAATTTTCTTTCGGATTTTTTCTTCTCGTTATTTTCTTTATTCATGAAAGGCCCAAATCCTTTTGGAGCTGGGTGCCACGTCCAAGGTCTGGCCTTCTGGGAGGTAAAAAGGAAAAGAAATAAATGCGCTATTTCTTCTTCCCCTTCCTCAGTCGACAGTGGGCTTGTCACCAAGTCTTGCCACTAAATCTGCCCCACTGACTCTGCCCACCACTAAGCCGTCTGTGCCACTTGAGGGAGAGGTAGGTAGATCTTTGCTGGAGATGGGAGAGAGAGAGAGAATGAGAATGAGAGAGAATGAGAGAGAGCTTACGAATTTGATGCAAACGACATGTCGGTCAGCTAGCCAGCCAGCCAGCCAGACCGCCTCTATTCCATCACACCACAAACTCCCTCTTCCATCACCACTGGAAGGCTTCCCTCTTCCATCACCACAACAAGACCCCCTCCCTCCCACCCTCCCTCCTTCCTTCCTTCCTTCCTTCCTTCATCACAGGACTCCATCTCATACAATTCCCATTCCTGTGTCCTTTGCACTCGACATTTTCCACCGTTTCATTCAAGTTGTCCTTCATTCAACGTCCTTCATTCCCAGCTCGTGTTCATTCACAGGCCTTTACATACATGTATATATGTAGCATTCAGATGGCATACTAGTCAGACGGTACAAATCGTGTGACGCGTGGGTCAACTGCAGTCGGCTGGTGCTTCACTCAACTGCTGTAGTGCTAAGCCAGATGGCGCAGAAGTAGCGGTAATAAGCTAGTGCAACAACGGTCGTATTTTTACGTCACTCTGTCAGAACGGGAGTCAAATCGAGTGCTCTAGTACTCGAGTGGTCCTGGGGGCGATTACCCCATGTACCGTTGATAAATGGTAAGCTTTCGACTCGCAGGTGAGAAGCCATTTAGCAAGTGGGGCACTCGTGGAGTACTTTACAAAAGAGGCGATCAGCTTATATAGGAATCTTTCCTCCGATTTTCCCCTTTTCCACAGATCCTCTAAATAGCCAAAACAGGGTTTTAGAAGGTCGCTTTGGCTCACCGACACAAGCCCTAGTTTGCTTGGTCTTTTGGTGTGTCCATTAAAACGGACAAAAACAGGACTGGACTTTGTAAACAACTTGGGTAAATGCAGACCATAGGGGTGTTCAAGTGCCTGTCGCCACATCTATAGACGACGTTGGATTCTAAGCCATCCAAACCTATCCTATGCTATCCTAACCCAATTATAGACAAGGGACTCCTCTCCAGTCTTGAGATTCGAATCGTTTGTGCCATTATAGACCAAAATGGTGGAGCGCTTAAGTGGCCTACTACCACTTTCTAAGTCTGGGTCGAGTACCAGAGCTTCACTCAGGAAGGAAATGGCAAGAGTGCAGACTGCTACAGAGGTAGAATTCCTTTCTTCTTCAAATATTGGCGAACCTTCTGGCAATCTGCAATGAAGCTATTTTTCTTCCCCTTCCTCCCTTTGGGATCTGACTAGCAGTACAGCTAAATTATTCTCTTCCCACCTTGTGTCTGACTGCAATAAATCCGAGTCATTTCTTCTTAGCATTTAATTAAGTACGTTTAGCGAACACGGTGCATCTCGGGGATTAAGTATGTCCTATAAATTTAAGTATATTTCGGCGATTGGGTACATTTCATAGATTAGGTATGTCTCGGGGATTAGGTATACATTTCACGAATCAGGCTCATTTAAGGGATTAGGTATATATCTCAGGGATTAGGTAGATTAGCCATGAAGGTTTCCATGAATTGGATTTTTCTCGTAATTGTGAGAGTTTACTTAAGACTAGAGATTAGGGACAGTGCCTTTCCAGAGTATATGCTATTGTGAACTCCTGGCTGTACGCCTCACTATTTTACAATGATATATATATATATATATATATATATATATATATATATATATATTG
>JAYMFT010018248.1:0-16551 GCA_038088735.1 Panulirus argus
TTCCAAACTCAGTCACCAACTTTTGCAGTTTCTCACTCGAATCAGCCACCAGTGCTGTATCATCCGCGAACAACAATTGACTCACTTCCCAGGCCCTCTCATCCCCAACAGACTGAGTTAGAGATATGGTCAACTAGCATTATTAGATATCATATTAATTGATAGGCATGTAAAAGAGAAACTTTTGGACATAAATGTACTGAGAGGGGCAGCTGGTGGGATGTCTGATCACTATCTTGTGGAGGCGAAGGTGGAGATTTGTAGAGGTTTTTGTAAAAGGAAACAATGTCCAGAGGAAGAGAGTGGTGAGGGTAAGTGAGCTTGAAAAGGAGACTTGTGTGAAGAAATACCAGGAGAGATTAAGTGTAGAATGGCAAAATATGAAAGCAAATGAAGTGAGGGGAGTGGATGAGGAATGGGTGGTATTTAGACAAGCAGTAATGGCATGTGTCATGCTAAAGGTGGGAGGCGGTCAGATCAGAAAGGGTAGTGAGCGTTGGGATGAAGGAATATATTTGTTAGTGAAAGAGAAAAGAGAGAAATTTGGGTAGTACTTATACGGAAAGAGTGCAGATGATGAGGAGATGATTAAGAGAAAGCGGCATGTCAGGAGGAAGGTGCGAGGGTTGAAAAAGACAGAAATGAGAGTTAGGGTGAGAGAGGATCATTAAACTTTAGGGATGATAAAAAGATGTTTTGGGAGGAGGTAAGTAATGTGTGAAAGACAAGAGAACAAATGGGAACATTAGTGAAAAAGGTAAAAGGGGAAGTGATAACAGGTAGAGATGGAGTGAGTAGGAGATAGAGTATTTTAAAAGATCGTTAAATGTGTTTGATGATAGAGTAGCAGATGTAGGGTATTTTGGTCGGGATGGTATGCAAAGTGAGAGAGTTATGGAGAGTGGTTTAGTGAAGAAGAAAAGGTGGTGAAAGACTAGCTAAAATGTAATGCCGCAAAATGGCTGAAGTGGAAGGTATTGCAGTTAAATTTATTAAGAAAGGGGATGACTGTGTTGTTGATTGGTTTGTATGGTTATTCATTGTATATATGGATCATGGTTAAGTGCCTGAAGATTGGCGGAATGCATGTATAGTGCCATTGCAAAGAGGATAAAGATGAGTGTTCAAACTACAGAGGCATAAGTATGTTGAGTATACCTGATAAGTTGTGGGGGAGGGTATTGATTGAGAGGTTGAAGGCATGTACATAGCATCAGACTGGTTAGGAGCAGTGTGGATTTAGAAGTGGTAGTGGATGTGTGGATCAGGTGTTTGCTTTGAGGATTTGTACGTTAACATTTATGGATCTCGATAAAGCATACAATAGGGTCGATAGAGATGCATTATAGGAGGTCTTAGGAATATTTAGTGTGGGAGGTAAGCTACTAGAAGCAGTGAGAAGTTTTTATCAAGAGTGTAAGGCATTTGTACAAGTCAGAAGAGAGGAGAGTGAATGGTTCCCAGTGAATTTTGGTCTGCAGCAGGGGTGTGTGATGTCACCATGGTTCTTTGATTTATTTTTGGATGGGGTGGTGAGGTAGGTCAATCCAAGAGTCTTGGAGAGATGGGCAAGTATGTAGTCAATTAGTGGATGAAAGGGCCTGGGAAATGAGTTATTTATTGTTTGCCTGTGATGCAGCAGTGGTGGCCAATTCAAGTGAGAAACTGCAAAACTTGGTAACTGAGTTTAGAAGAGTGTGTAAAGGGAGAATGTTGAGAGTAATGTGAGTAAAAGCGAGGTTTTTAAATTCAGCAGGGTTGAGGGACAAGTTAGTTGGGATATAAGTTTAAATGGAAAAAAATTGGATTATTTTAGATTATTTAAAAGTCATTATTTCAGTGAATGCAGGTGTATTATTGAACAATGTATGGATATAATTGTCATAAGGTGATGAGAAAATACAGATATTTATCAGTCATATAAGGGTAGTAAGTTTGAAAAACAAATGAAATACTTTATTTTGATATTGAATTATATTTTTCAGATTCTTGCTGAAAGTGAACCGGCTGTTGTCCCAGGATATTATGAGGCTCGCTATAACCCCATCCGCCGCTTTTATCGTTGGCCTTTGGACACTGCTTTCAAACCTTTAGTGCCTATCTTGGTAATTATATAGATTTTTTTCTTGATCGCTATTTCTCGGAGTAGTGAGGTAGCTCCAGGAACAGACAGAAAGGCCACATCTGCTCCCATCCATTCTCTAGTTGTCATGTGTAATGCACCAAAACCAGAGCTCCCTATCCAAAATCAGGTCCCACAGAACTTTCCATGTTTTTTATAGAAACATGTAATGTATATACCATATTACCATACCTTCAACAGGTGAGTTTAGTTTAGTTTAGTTTAGTTTTTTTTTTTTTTTTTTTTTTTTTTTTTTTTTTTTTTTTTTTTTTTTTTTTTAAGTGAATGGTATAATGTTGTAGTGGCTTGAAATGAGTGATTAAAAGGAAACTGTGTTTAGTCTACAGGAAATAGAAGTACATACAGTGTTTAGACAATACAAAGCTTTTAGTCCCATGATGAGGTTACTAATAATGAGATAGCTGAGAAGCAGGAAGAACTGTAAGAAGGCTCTTTCCCCACCCTCTGCTCCTTTCAGCAGAAACAGCCAGCTGGTAAAGGAATGGACAAAAAACATGCTTTGCTGAAATAGAGCAAGCATGAAATTGTACAGGAAAGGATGATATGGAAAGCTGCCTATATGCTATGCTACATTACAATCTGGCAGTGATTACTATATTCTGTTGTACAAAATGTTGCACAACACATCTCTTTGGCACTGGTTTCAGTCAGAGGTTTCACTCTTTTTTGGGGGAATGAGAGACACTTTACGCAGTAGATACAGCAACTGATGAAATATTTGTCTAAGTTATTTTAAAGGCATTCGTAGTCTCTGCATTAACACCATTTGACTGCAACTTATTCCATTGCTTAATGGTTCTGTTAGCAAAGAAACTTTTTTCCATGTTAGCATTTAATATTTTAGCAGTAGGTTTCATTACAATTTTTTAGTATCTGTCTTACCTTGTATTTCAAAAAGCTCTTGATATATGTTGTTCAATTTATTTAGAATTTTGAAGATATGTAGCAGGTCACTGTAAGGTTTATTCTTTTTAGCCAGTCTTCTTATGATGGTTTCTAAGAGCTTGAATTAGTTGTGCCCTCTTTTTGTGCTTGTTTGAGTTTAATATCATTCAGTTTGGAATTTAAGGACCATAACTGGACTGGATATTCAAAATTTGGTCTTTTTTACACATTCAAAAGTCATAATTGTTTTGTGAAATTACCCATTTTTACTGTATGGGAAGGGATTTTTATGCTCATGAGCCCCCATTTCTTGGACATTCTCTGCTGTCATACAACTTCTTAATTATTGTATGCTGTATGAATTAACCATGTCCTCAGCCATCTTATTCCATTCTTTGCCTTTTTTATTGTAAAAGAGTACTTTACATCTTTTTTAAAAAGTTTATTTCTTAATTTCATGTTATGTCTTCTGATAACTCTGTCCCTACAGCTTACGAAGAATTGTCTGCCTGTGTCATCAGTCTCTTTTCAAAACTTAAAAGTTATCAGGTCACCTCACACCTATCTCTTTTTCAAGTCAAGTGAATTCAAAGCCTCTAGCCTCTAATTGTAACTCAGCTCTGTTAGTTCTGGTAACATTTTTGTTGTCTTCTTTTGGACATTCTCTATTACCTCTTCATGCTTCTTTAGGTATGATGATCAAACTTGAGAAGCATCTTCTTGTTTTGGCCTTATGTAGGAAATGAACATTTATCTTTCTATCTAACTGTCTATCTGTCCATCTGTCTATCAGTCTATCTATTTATCTAATGCTTGTTCCTTCCAGCAAAAGTCTCTTCTTATCCCTGTCCTTACATGCCTCCCTCACATACACCATTGCACATATTCCTTCACCATTTCTCTCCCTCCAGTTCTCTTCTACTCAGTTTTTCTGTATTACAGGTTGTTTTCCTCCTACACCATCCCCTCTAATTGTACTATCATACACTCCTTGTAAACTTCTTGTCTTGCATTCTTTCTTCTTGCCTAAACCATCTCAAAGTATTACATTTCACCCAGTCTGCCACTCTACAATTCATTCTCTTTGCATCCCCTGCCATACCAAAGCTCATGTACACCTCCTCATTCCTTTCTTCACTTTATCTAGTCATACAACATGCTCCTCTCAAATAACTCATTTCCATAGCCTGGATTCTTGACCTCTGTCACTCATCCCATGTCCATGTTTTGGCTTTATAAGTCAGGGTCAGGAGGATTATACTTTTCCTTAATCCTTTCTTCATTACCATGCGTACACCTCTCCCCAGCATTATTCTGTTAAAGAACCCTAAGATTCTCTACCCTGTCCTATTCTCTTCCTTATCTGTCCTTCCATATCTCCGAACTTAACCAAGATAACTGCCAAATACTTGAATTCCTTCACCTCTTCCAGTCTTTTCCCCACCATATCTGTATTGAAGTTTAGTACGCTTTCTTCTGTCACTCTCATTACATCTCGGGAGCTCATACTGGTAGGACGTGTCACTTTGTGCCTTATTGTCAGGTCAGGTAAGGTCACTGCCTAGCCAACAAGCCAAGATCGCAGTGCATTACCACTGATAAGTGCTTCTCTAATGGTTAAGTGTTCTTTCACTTAAGTATACATTTATTAACTCTTCAGTTTACATCTATTTATATTTTATTACAATGGCACTAGCTACTCGCTACCCATGTTCATCCTGTGGTCGAGGTCTTATTGAGGATTTTATGATAAAAGGACCGGACAGAGCATACAAAGATTGTTTGTTCTGTGTAAACCCTAGTAATCTGGAAGAAAAGTTTAAACAAATTGATTTAAGTGAAATTAAGGCAGTGCCCAAAGTCTCAGCTGCAGAAAATTTAATACATAGGGACAAGATACAGCATTTGAAAATGGCACACCATGACCTTACTCTTACTATCTCCCTTTCATTGCCTACTTCCCCATCGCCATCCTGGTCCACCCCTCCTTTACTTGTGCTTTCCCCACACAACCTACTTTCTAACACTCATTCAGCACCCATTGCCTGCCCCATCTCTACCCTGCTGGAACCTTACCCCTACAGCCTATAGCCCCACAGCCCCTCCTAAACCTCATCATGTTCACCCTACCCTTCAATCCCCCCATTTCTGCTACCTCCTTTCACCTCCAACTAAACTATCACCTTCACCCAAACTCCCAGTCCTGTCCTTCCACAAAGGCCCTCCCTTGCCCTAATTCTATAAACTTCTTCAAGTGTACGTCACACCTCAACCACCCATCCAACTTTTCCCCTCTTCCTTCCTCATGGGGAGGGGGAGAGAGAGAGAGAGAAAAAATGACCCCCCCCCCACACACACCCACACACAGGGGAAAAGTTTTTGTTAAGGTGAAGTAGAGGTTGCAATGCTGACCACATCAAATAGACAGCTAAGGTCTGATCAGGTCATATTATATGTCATGTGAGGGAGGCTATGTTTCCTTACTTGACAGAGTTGAGTCGAAAGCGATCCGACTTATAAACTGTCCCATGTTAACTTCCAAACTTGACCCCCTTGCCCTACGCCCAATGTTAGTTCACTTTCCCTTTTCTATAGGTATTACTTTGACTTTTGCTCTCGAGAGCTGGCTGCCTGTGTGCCCTCACTACAAATTAGGCCATGGAATACTCAGCAAGCTGCTGCATCACATGATTATTGTGTGGCCATCAGCAACTTAAGGGTGTGCCGTTTTGATAACTGCTTCTTTCCCTACACGTCGAAGCTCTGGAACTCTCTACGTTCTCATGTCTTTCCCAATAACTATGACCTGGCTCATCTCAAGAAACATGTTTTCACTTTCTCAAAAATTCGTATATACTTTCCCTGTCTATGTTTCCCCCTTTCTCATCTCTGTATACATTTCAATTAGGGCCTGGCCTTGATGTGGAATTTTTCCGTGACTGGAGCCTTCAACAAAAAAAAAAAAAATGTCCCCTTCCTGGTGAGACCAGGTGATGTACCCCTTTCCTGGTGAGGCCAGTTGATGTTCCCCCTCCTTGGTGAGGAAAGGTAATCTATCCTTTTCCTGGTGAGGCCAGATGATATACCCCTTCCTTGATGAGGCAAGATTTTGTACTCCTGTCCTTGGTGAGAGAAGGTGATGTACCCCTTCCCTGTAGAGGCCAGATGATATGCCCTTTCTTTGGTGAGGCAAAGTAATATATCCCCTTCCTGGTGAGGCCAGGTGATGATGTACCCCTTCCCTGGTGAGGCTAGATGATGTACCCCTTTCCTGGTGAGCCCAGGTGACGCACCCCTTCCCTGATGAGGCCAGTTGATGTTCTTCCTCCTTGGTGAGGCAAGGTGATCTATCCTTTTCCTGGTGAGGGGAGATGATGTACCCCTTCCCTTGTGAGGCAAGCTGATGTCCCTCCTCCCTTGTTAGGCTAGGCGATATATCCCCTTCCTGGTGAGGTCTTATGATATACCTCTTCCATGGTGAGGCCAGGTGACATACATCTTCCCTGGCGAGGCCAGGAGATGTAATTGCTCCCTGTTGAGGCCAGGTGACGTCCCCCTTCCCCGTTAAGGCCAGGTGATGTACCCCTTCCATGGTGATGCCATATGATATACCTCCTCCCTGGTGAGGCCAGGTAATATATCCCCTACCTGGTGAGGCCACATGATGTACCTTTTCCCTGGTGAGGCCAGATGATGTACCTCCTCCCTGGTGAGGCCGGTAATATATCCCACTCCTGGTGAGGCCAGAGAATATACCCCTTCCTTGGTGAGGCCAGGTGACATACCCTTTCCCTGGTGAGGCCAGGTGACGTAACCACTCCCTGTTGAGGCGAGGTGATATACCCCTTCCCTGGTGAGGTAAGGAGATGTACCACCTCTTTGGTGAGGCAAGGTGATATACATCCTTCCTGGTGAGGCCAGATGATGTACCCCTTCATTGGTGATGACAGGCGACAAACCCCTTCCCTGGTGAGGCCAGGTGACGAACCCAGTCCTTGTTAAGGCCAGGTGATGAACCCCTTCCCTGTTGATGCCAGATGATGTACCTCCTCCCTGGTGAAGTCAGGTGTTATATACCCTTCCTGGTGAGGCCAGATGATGTACCCCTTCATTGGTGAAGCCAGATGATATACCCCTTCCCTGGTGAGGCCTGATGATGTACCCCTTCCTTGGTGAGACAAGATGATGAACCCCTTCCCTGGAGAGGCCAGATGATGTAGCCTCTCCTTGGTGAAGCAAGGTTATATATCCCCTTCCTGGTGAGGCCAGATGATGTACCCCTTCCCTGGTGAGGCCAGGTGATATATCCCTTCCCTGGTGAGGCCAGAAGGTGTACCTCCTCCCTGGTGAGGCTAGGTAATATATTCCCTTCTTGGTGAGGCCAGGTGACGTACCCCATCCCCGTTGAGACTAGGTGATGTACACTTTCCTTGGTGAGGCAAGATGACGTACCCCTTCTCTGGTGAGGCCTGTTGACATCCGTCCTTTCTGGTGAGGCCAGATGATGTACCCCTTTCCTGGTGAGGCCAGATGATGTCCCTCCTCCCGTTAAGGCTAGGTGATATATCCCCTTCTTGCTGAGGCAGGATGATGTACCCCTTCCCTAGTGCTGCCAGGTGACGTACCCTTTCCCTTGTAAAGCGAGGTGATGTAACCCCTCCTTGGTGAGGAAAAGTAATATATCTCCTTCCTGGTGAGGTCAGGTGATGTACCCCTTCCCTGGTGAGGCTAGATGATGTACCTCCTCCCTGGTGAGGCTAGGTGATATATCCCCTTCCTGGTGATGCCAGATGATGTAACCCTCCCCTGGTGAGGCCAGGTGACGTACCCCATCCCCGTTGAGGGCAGGTGATGTACACCTTCCCTGGTGAGGCCAGCTGATGTACCCATTCCTTGATGAGGCCGGATGATGCAACCCCCTCCCTGGTGAGGCAAGGTGATGTAACCCCTCCTTGATAAGGATAGGTGATTTACCCCTTCCCTGTTGAAGACAGGTGATGTACCCCTTCCTTGGTAAGGCCAGATGATATACCCCTTCCCTGTTGTGGCCAGATGATTTACCCTTTCACTGGTGATGCCAGATGATGTACCACCTCTCTGGTGAGGCAAGGTGATGTAAACCTTTCCTGGTGAGGCCAGATGATGTACCTCTTTCCTGGTGGGGCCAGATTATATACCCCTTTCCTGGTGAGGCCAGATGATATACCCCCTTATTGGTGAGGCCAGGTGATATATTCCCTTCCTGTTGAGGCCAGGTGATGTTCCGCTTCCCTGGTGAGGCCAGATGATGCACTTCCTCCTTGGTGAGATCAGATGATGTACCCCTTCCATGGTGAGGCCAGATGATGTTCCCCTTCCATGGTGAGGCCAGGTGACATATCCCCTTCCTGGTGAGGCCTAGTGATGCATCCCTTGACTGGTGAGGCTAGATGATGTACCCCTTCCCTAGTGAGACTAGGTGATATACCCCTTCCCTGATGAGACCAGATAATGTACCTCCTCCCTGGTGAGGCTGGGTGATATATCCCTTTCCTGGTGAGGCCAGATGATGTACCCCTTCCCTATTAAGACCAGGTGACGTACCCCATCCCCGTTTAGGCCAGGTGATGTACACCTTCACTGGTGAGGCCAGATGATGCACCCCCTTCCATGGTGAGGCCAGATGATGTAACCCCTTCTGTTGAGGCAAGGTGATGTAACCCCTCCCTTACAAGGCTATGTGATTTACCCCTTCTCTGGTGAGGCCAGGTGACGTACTCCTTCCCTCGTGAGGCCAGGTGACGAACCCGCTCCCTATTAAGGCCAGGTGACGTTCCCCATCCCCGTTGAGGCCAGGTGATGAAACCCTTCCCTGGTGAAGCCAGATGATGTACCTCCACCCTGGTGAGGCCAAGTGACATATCCCTACCCTGGTAAGGCCAGATGATGTCCCTCCTCCCTAGTGAGGCTATGTGATATATCCCCTTCCTGGTGATGCCAGATGATGTACCTCTTACCTGGTGAGGCCAGATAATGTACCCCTTCCATGGTGAGGCCAGATGATGTACCCCTTCCTTGGTGAGGCCATATGATATACCCCTTTCCTGGAGAGGCAAGATGATGTACCTATTTCCTGGAGAGGCCAGATGATGTACCCCTTCCCTGGTGAGGCCATATGATATACCCCTTCCCTGGTGAGGCAAGATGATTTACCCCTTCCCTGGTGAGGCCAGATAATGTACCCCTTCCATAGTGAGGCCAGATGATGTACCCCTTCCTTGGTGAGGCCATATGATATACCCCTTCCCTGGTGAGGCAAGATGATGTACCTATTTCCTGGAGAGGCCAGATGATGTACCCCTTCCCTATAAAGGTCAGGTGAAATACCCCTTCAGTGATGAGACCAGATGTACCTCCTCTATGGTGAAGCTAGGTGATATATCCCCTTCCTGGTGAGGCCAGATAATGTACCCCTTCCCTATAAAGGCCATGTATTTCCTCATGTCTCTTCCCTGACTGATATATGTGTTCCCTTTTGTCTGTTCCATGACTGATGCGCGTGTCCTCTCCTGTCCGCTCCATGACTGATAAATCTTTTTCCCTCCTGTCTTTATCATGACTAAAGCATGTGATCCCTCATGTTTCTTCCATGACTGATGCATCTGTTCCCTCATGTCTGTTTCATGACTGATGCATGTGTTCTCTCCTGTTTGTTCCATGACTGAAGTATCTGTTCCTTCTTGTCTGTTCCATGATTGATGCATGTGTTCCCTCCTGTCTTTTCCTTGACTGATGCACCTGTTCCATCATGTCAGTTTCATGACTGATGCATGTGTTCTCTCATGTGTGTTCCATAACTGGTGAATCTGTTCCCTTCTCTCTGTTCCATGACTGATGCATTTTTTTTTTCTCTCTCTCTCTCTCTCCTCACTGTTCCATGACTGATGCATTTTTTTTCTCCTATCTGTTCCATGACTGATGAATGTGTTCCGACTTGTCTGTTTCATGACTGATGCAGGTGTTCCCTCCTGTCTGTTCCATGACTGATGATTCGGATCCCTCCTGTCTGTTTCTTGACTGATGCATGTGTTCCATTATGTCTGTTTCAAGACTGATTAATTTGTTCCCTCCTGTCTGTTTCATGACTGATGCAGGTGTTCTCTCCTCTCTGTTCCATGACTGATGAATCTGTTCCCTCCTGTCAGTTTCACGACTGTTGCATATGTTCCCTCCTGTCTGTTCCATAACTGACGCATGTGTTCCCTCCTGTCTGTCCCATGACTGATTTGTGTTACCTTCCGTCTCTTCCATTACTGATGCATATCTTCTCTCCTCTCTTTTCCATGACTGATGCATGTGTTCTCTCTCGTCTGTTCCATGACTGATGAATCTGTTCCCTCCTGTCTGGTCCTTGAATGATGCAAGTGTCTCCTCATATCTGGTTCTTTACTGATGCATCTGTTCCCTCTTTTCTGTTTCGTGACTGTTGCTTGTGTTTTCTCTTTTGTTCCATGACTGATGAATCTGTTTCCTCCTGTCTGTTCCATGACTGATGCAAGTGTTCTCTGCTGGTTGTTCCATGACTAATGAATCTGTTCTCTCCTGTCTCTTCCATGACTGATGAATCTGTTTCCTCCTGTCTGTTTCTTGGCATGCATATGTTACCTCCTGTCTGTTCTATGACTGTTGAATCTGTTCCGTCCTGTCTGTTTCATGACTGATGCATGTGTTCCCTCCTGTCTGTTCCATGACAGATGCATATGTTCCTTCTCTTGTTGGCAGATGTTCCTCTGACTTGATCTGTGTCAAATACAGAAGCTGCAGGAGCATGCTACTCTGATGCTTCACCATCGCATACTATCAGCAGGTTTTCCCTCCTTCTGCAACACCATACATCATCAGCAGGCTCCCCCTGGACCCCCAACATCATCAGCAGGCTCCCCCTGGACCCCCAACATCATCAGCAGGATCCCCCACCCCCCTGGTACCGTCACATCATCGGCAGGTTCCCCCCTGGACCTCAAACATCATCAGCAGGCTCCGCTGGCCCTGCAACATCATCAGCAGGATACCCCCTGGTCCTGCAACTTGATCATCAGCGGGCCCTCCCTGGTCCACCAACATCACACATCCTACCCCTCAAGAAGAGAGAGCAGGCGACGAAACTGACTTGTTCCATCTTATCCTTGTATTTATGTTTTAAAGTTGCCACCATTAAGAGAAGAGGAAAATTTACTTTTCATCTCTGCCTCTTTGAATCGTGAGGGAAGAGCAGTTAATGAGGCACAATTTCCACCTTTTCCTCGCCTTGACTAACTATCGGAAGGCCTTTGTGTGGGTTGCCTGAAGGGCCGCTCCACACACGCGTTGCAGGCCGCTTTGTTGCTAACTCAAAGGGCCTCTCCGTGGCCCAGCCCCGCTCCCATCGCTTAGATGTGACTGCCCTTCATTGCTACCGAAGTGAGGTGGATGCCCTTCGCTGATGCCTCCTTGAAATAGCTATCCTTCACTGATATTAGCTTGAAATGACTGACTCTCACTGCTACCAGCCTGAAATGACAGCCTTTCACTGCCACCAGCCTGAAGTGACTGCCCTGCACTGCCACCAACCTGATGTAATTGTCTTTCACTCCTACCAGCCTGAAGCGACAGTCTTTCAGTGCCACGACCCTTAAGAACCAGTCCTTCACTGCCACCATTCTGAAGTGACTACCCTCAGCTATCACCAGCCAGAAGTGCGTGCCCTCCACAGACAACCAGGCTGAAGTGATTTTCCTCCGCTACATCAAGCCTGAAGTACTGCCGTTCACTGCCATCATCCTGAAGTGCCTGTCTTCCGTTACACCAACCTGAAGTTCCTACCCTTCACTTCCCTCAGCTTTAAGTGCACGCCCTTCAATGCCACCAGTTTTAAGTGCCAGACTTCCTGCCCTTCACTGCTACCAGCACCTGCCCTCCACTGCCACCAGCCTGAAGTAACTATATTCATTGCCAAAAGCCAGAAGTAACTGTCCTCCACAGCCAACAGCCTGAAGTGACTGTCCTCCACTGCCAAGAACCTAAAGTGACTGTACTCCACTCCCACCAGCCTGAAGTGACTACACTTCACTGCCACCAGCCTAAAGTGACTGTCCTCCACTGCCACAAGCCTGAAATGACTGTCCTCCAATGCTACCAGCCTGAAGTGACTGTCCTCCACTGCTACCAGCCTCAAATTACAGCACTTCACTGCCATCGGCCTCAAGTGACTGCACTTCATTGCCACCAGCCTGAAGTGACTGTACTCCACTGCCACCAGCCTGAAGTGACTGCAATTCACTGCCACCAGCCTGAAGTGACTGTCCTCTAATGCCATCAGCCTGAAGTGTCTGCCTTTCAATGCCACCAACCTGAAGTGACTACATTTCACTGCTACCAGCCTGAAGTGACTGCACTTCATTGCCACCAGCCTAAAATGACTGTCCTCCACTGCCGCCAGCCTACATTAACAACACTTCACTGCCACCAGCCTGAAGTGACTGAACTCCACTGCCATCAGTCTGAAATGACTATCCTCCAATGCCACCACTCCAGAGTATCTGCACTTCACTGCCACCAGCCTTAAGTGACTGCACTTCACTGTCACCGGCCTGAAATGACTGCACTTCACTACCACTAGCCTGAAATGAATGCACTTCACTGCCACCAGCCTGAAGTGACTGTCTTCCACTGTCACCAAACTGAAGTGACAGCATTTTATTATCACCAGCCTGAAGTGACAGCACTTCACTCTCACCAGCCTAAAGTAACTATCTTTCAGTTCCACTAGGCTGAAGTGACTGTCCTTCACTGTCACCAGCCTGAAGTGACCACTTCACTGCCACTTGCCTAAAGTAACTATCCACCAATGCCACCAGCCTGAAAATACTGTCCTCTATGCCACCGGCCTGAAATGACTGCCCTCTACTGCCACCAGCCTGAAGTGACTGCCCTCCACTGCCACCAACCTGAAGTGACTGCACTTCACTGCCACTAGCCTGAAGTGACTGTCCTCCATTGCCACTAGCCTCAAGTGACTCTACGTTACTGGTAACAGCCTAAAGTGACTGCACTTCACTGCCACCAGCATGAATTGACTACGCTTTACTGACACTAGCTTAAAGTAACTTTCCTCACTGCCACCAGCTTGAAATGACTGTCCTCCACTGCCACCAGAATGATGTGACTGCACTTCACTGCCACACTCCTGAAGTGACTATACTTCAACACCACCAACCTTAAGTGACTGAAGTTCACTGCCACCAGCCTGAAGTGACTGCACTTCAAAGCCCGCAGCGTAAAGTGAGTGCACTTCACTGCAAACAGCCAGAGGTGACTGTCCTCCCTGCTACCAGCCTAAAGTGACTGTCCTTCACTGCCACCAGCCTGAAGTGACTGTCCTTCTCAGTCACCAGCCTGAAATGAGTGTCCTCCAATGCCAGCAGCCAGAAGTGACAGACATTTCACTGCCACCAGTCTGAAGGGATTCTCCTTCACTGCCTCCAGCCTGAAGTGACTGTCCTCCATTGCCACCAACCGGAAAGTGACTGCATTTCACTGCCACCAGCCTGAAGTGACTTTCCTCCAATGCCACTAGCATAGGTGACTGCATTTGAGTGCCAATAGCCTTAAATTACTTTAATTCATTGCCACCAGCTTGAAGTGACTGTCCTCCAATACCACCAGCCTGAAGTGACTGCACTTCATTGCCACCAACCCTTACTGACTGCACTTCACTGCCACCAGCCTGAAGTGCCTGTCCCCCACTGCGACTAGCCTGATGCAACTGCACTTTACTACCAATTGCCTGAAGTGACTCTACTTCACTGCCACCAGCCTAAAATGACTGTCCTCCAATACCACCAGCCTGAAGTGCCAGCACGTAACTGCCACCAACATTAAGTAACTGCAACTTACTCCCACCAGCCTGAAGTGACTGTCTAGCACTGCCAACAACCTGAAATGAGTACACTTCACTGCCACCAGCCTGCAGTGACTGTTCTCCAATACCACCAGCCTCAAGTGACTGCACTTCACTGCCACCAACCTTAAGTGACTGCAATTCACTGCCACCAGCCTGAAGTGACTGTCCTCCATAGCCACCAGCTTCAAATGACTGTCCTCCAATGCCACCAGCCTTAAGTTACTGCACTTCACTGCCACCAGTCTCAAGTGAATGTACGTCACTGCCACGAATCTGAAGTGACTGTCTTCCAGTGACACCAGCCTGAAGTGATTGCACTTTACTGCCACGAGCCTGAAATGATTGTCCTCCACTGCCACTAGCCTGAAGTGTCTGCACTTCACTGCCACCTATCTGAAGTGACTGCACTTTAATATAACAAGACTGAAGTGTGTTCATTTCACTGCCACTAGCCTGAAGTGTCTGTACTTCACTGCCACCAGCCTGAAGTGACTGCCCTTCACTGCCACCAGTCTGAAGTGACTGCATTTTACTGCCACCAGCCTGAAGTGACTGATCTTCACTGCCAACAGCCTGAAGTCATGTCCTCCAATACAATCAGCCTGAAGTAATTGCGCTTCAGTGCCACCAGCCTGAGGTGACTGATCTCCACTGCGACTAGCTTAAAGTGACTGCACTTCACTTCCACCAACCTGAAGAGACTTCACTTCGCTGCCACCGGCCTGAAGTGACTGCTCTTCACTGTCACAAGCCTGAAGTGACTGCACTTTACTGACACCAGCCTGAAGTGACTGCCATTTATTACCACCTGCATGAAATCACGTCCTCCAATGCCACCACCCTAAAGTGACTGCGCTTCACTGCCACCAGCCTGAGGTGACTGATATCCAATGTCACTAGCCTGAAGTGACTGCACTTCACTCCCACCAGTCTGATGACAATACACTTCACAGCCACCAGCCTCAAGTGACAGCCCTTCACCGCCGCCAGCCCGAAGTGATTGCACTTTTTTGCCACCAGCCTGAAAGCAAATCCTCCAATGCCACCAGCCTGAAGTGACTGCACTTCACTGCCGTCCTCTTAAAGTGACTGATCTCCACTGCCAACAGCCTTAAGTGACTGGACTTCACTCCCACCAGGCTGAAGTGACTGGACTTCCCTGCCACCAGTCTGAAGCGATGTCCTACATTGCCAGCAGCCTAAAGTGACTGCACTTCACTGTCACACCCTAAAGCGACTGCGCTTTACTGCCGTCAATCTGAAGTGACTATACTCCACTACTACCGGCCTGGAGTGCATGGCCTCCGATGCCACCTGGCTGAAGTGACTGCATTTCACTACCACCAGCATTATGTGACTGCACTTCACTGCCAACACCCTGATTCAAGTGACTGCAATTCAATGCCACAAGTCTGAAGTGACTGTCCTCCAAAGCTACCAGCCTAAAGTGACTGAATTTCGCTGTCACCATCCTGAAGTGACTGTCTTCCACTGCCACCACCCTTATGTAACTGTCTTCCAATGTCACTAGCCCGAAGTGACTGCACTTCACTCCCACTAGCCTGAAAAGACTCTCTTTCACTGCCAACACCCTGATGTGATTGTCTTCCACTCTCACCAGCCTGAAGTGATTAGCCTTCACTCCAACCACTGTGAACCGACTGGCTTTCGTTTTGACCACTGGCCATCACTATGGCCACTGTGAAGACGCTGGCCCTCATTATGACCACTATGAAGTCACTGGCCCTCACTATGGTCACTGTGAAGAAACTGGCCCTCTCTCTGACACCATAGAGCCACTGGCTCTCACTATAACCACTGTAAAATGTTAACCCCCACTATGACTACTATGAAGATACTAGCCCTCACTCTGACAACTGTGAAGCCACTTGCCCTCACTGTGACCACTGTGAATCCACCGGCCCTCACTTTGACCACTGTAAAGCCAATGACCCTCTCTATAACCACTGTGAAGCCACTGGGTCTCACTATAACTACCGTGAAACCACTGGACCTCATCATGACCACTGTGAAGCCACTAGCACTCACTTCGGCCAATGTGATGTCACTAGCCCTCACCATGACCACTGTGAGGGCATTTGCTCTCATTAAAACCCCTGTTAGGCCATTGGCTGGCCCTCGCTATGACCTATATGAAATAGATTTTCTTTCATGTCTAACTAGTGTGGATCAGCTGATCTCCAACACAACCACTGTGATCCAACAAGTCTACACTGTGAAGTTACAAATCCCCACAAAGGCCTCTGCAAAGTGGGTCATTGGCTTTCCTACCAATCACGTGAAGTGAAGCGACCGGCCTTTATCACCTCCACTCTCGAGTGAATGGCTTCTGTTACGGTTACTGTCAAGTGACTGATCTTTATTGCCATTACTATCAAGTGACTGGCCTCTATTACTGTTACTGTCAAGTGACTGGTTTCTATTACTGTTACTGTCAAGTGACCGGCCTCTATTACTGTTACTGTCAAGTGACTGGTTTCTATTACTGTTACTGTCAAGTGACCGGCCTCTATTACTGTTACTGTCAAGTGACTGGTTTCTATTACTGTTACTGTCAAGTGACCGGCCTCTATTACTGTTA
>JAYMFT010018259.1:0-16550 GCA_038088735.1 Panulirus argus
AGTCACCAACTTCTGCAGTTTCTCTTTTGAATCTGCCACCAGTGCTGTATCATCAGCAAACAACTGACTCACTTCCCTAACCCTCTCATCCCCCACAGAATACATACTCGCCCCTCTCTTCAAGACTTGCATTTACATCCATCACCACCCCATCCATAAATAAAATGAACAACCATGGTGATATCAACCATCCCTGCCACACCCCAACTTTCACTTGGAACCATTCAGTCTTCATTCTTCCTACTTGTATACATCCCTTACACCCTTAATAAAAACTTTTCACTGCTTCTAGCAGGTTCCCTCCCACACCATATACAGCCAATCCCCAACATACGTCCGAGTTCCAATCTGACCGACTGGTCAGATCTCAAGATGGATGTACAACAGGTCTTTAACTTTCCCAAAAATTCATAAATACTTTGTCTTTTTTTCACCAATTCTTAATTCTCTCTATATTTCAATTAGGGCTCACCCTTGATGTGGACTTTTGTCCATGACTGGCGCTTTAGAAAAAAGAAGAAGAAGAATCTACAGCCTGGATTCTTGACCTCTGTGACTCATTCCATGTCCATGTTTCGACTGCATTGTTTAGGGTTGGGAGGACTCTGCTGACAATTAACCGTCTCTTCACTTCCATACTTATACCTCTACCCTTGATTATTTTATTATGGGACCCAATGACTCCTACCCAGTGCTGTTCTCTCCCTTATCTCTCCTTCCATATCACCAAACTTACCCAAGACAGCTCATAAATACTTAAATTATCTCACCTTTTCCAGTCTTTCTCCTCCCATATCCAAAGCACAATTTAGCACTTTCTTCTTTAACTCTATATGGTTTTACAAATCTACACTTTCACTCTGTTTCCTTTCAAACACCATTACTTTAATTTTACTTGCATTTACCTTCAATTGCCGATGCTTACACACAGGATAAAACACACTTACAACTTTCTGCAACTCCTCCTCACTCCCACACTCTGTCTTTGCACCCACTTTTCGTAGCTTTGCTTTCATCTCTCTTATCACTCCAGCCTAACATACTATAAACCCTCGATTTAACGGATCCCAACATAACGGATTTCAGATTTAGCAGACTGGGCAACTACTAATACATTAATTCATAATATCTAAAGAAATTAAAAAAAAAATAATAAAATTTCAAAATCCACACAATATGCATTTCATATTGCACTTGTTTTTGGTACCTAGAGGTATACTCACTTTGTTTCAGTCTCAGTTTGCCTCAGCTATCATGCTGTCAGGTTTTATATAGAGAACTGTGACCTTATTCATTCAATAATTTTGCAACCCTTACAATTGAAAATGCTTTGATAAGTAACAAGTCTCTTCCTAAAGGGTCAAACTTAAGTAAATTGGATGCTCTTGTGGATAATCAAGGTTTATTGAGAATAAAGGGTAGACTTGAGAATGCAAACTCAAGTTATAAAAGTAAACACCAAGTAATATTTCCCAAATGTCACTTGACAAAGCTGTTTATTGGTTTTCAATATATTTCTTAAGCATGCAGGTGTTTCTTCTATTGTGTCAACTTTAAGAGCTAGTTTTCGGATAACAGGAATGAGATTAGCAAAGTATGTCACCAGGGAATGTGTTAGGTGCGAAAGACATGATTCAAGAGCATGTAGTCAACCTGTAGCTCCTCTTCCAGAATTAAAGGTTAAATCTGCACCATCATTTACTGTGACTGGTCTCGACTCTGCTGGTCTTGTATTCTGTGCTGATGTTCCTTCTAAAAAGTTTTATATTTTGCTTTTCAACTGTGCAGTAGTCAGCGCCATACATTTGGAGCTTACTGAGTCGATGTGTGTCTCTGACAGTATACTTGCAATTCGCAGATTCATTGCCCGTTGGGGGCTTCCATCTGTGTTTTATTCAGATAATGCTAAGACATTTGTGGTATCTGTTAATGAACTGCAGAACATTTATGGTCATCTATTCCCCCACTGTAAATTTATAGTTCTACGGTCTCCTTGGTGGGGAGGCTGGTAGTAATGCTTGATTAGGTCTGTGAAGTCTGCTGTTAGAAAAACTCTAGATGTTAATTATATATCTTGAAGTGAATTAGAAACAACACTACATGAAATTATAGCATGCGTAAATTCTAGGCCCCTGACATATGTTGGAGACAAACCTGACGGTCTTATTCCACTATCTCTTTCTCATAATATTGGGAGAAGTACTAGCTTTCAAACTCATGTAAATGCCATCCCTTCCAGTATTTCGGCTAAGGATTTAAATGATAGAGAAATCTTAGGAAATCAAACCCATAATAATTTTTGGAAATTAAGGAGTAACAATTATATAAGAAATCTACCCTATGTTGTTAAAGGTTTTACACAAAACTGTAATCTTAAGAAAGTTGATTTAGTTTTACTTTTTTCATAATCATGCCATATTACAGTGGCCCCTGGGTGTAATAGTAGATGCATCACCTGGCAGGGATGGAATCCTCAAAAGTGTAAAGGTCACAACTTACAATGAGGTAATTAACAGATCTGTACAAAGATTACATTACCTTGAAATCTCTAGTTCTGATAATGATGTTTCGGCTGACATACTCCAAGAATCCATGTCTATACCTTTCCTTGAGGGTTCAGATGAGAATCGTACCCAATCTGGTTGATTAATTAAAGCTCTTAACAAATTAGATTTGTGATATAAATAATTTAAGGAATCATAGTTTAATTTTTAGGGCAGTGTTTATGTTCCTATGTATATTCAGGCCTCCAGAAACTTTTATGAGTGACCCGTTCTTATTCTATTGTTTGATTTTAACAGTTTTATTTTAACAGTTCTTAGTTATATGACTATATAAGGATTGAATTCTTATTTGTAAAACTGTTTTGGGGATTTTACCTTCCCATTCTTATGAGATAACATGCATGTTGAATATCATTGTTTTGTGAGTCACGACACTATCTTGCTCATAAATTGTGTAATTCCTTTCTTTTGATAGGATTTAGAAACTCCTATGGTAAGGAGTATGTTGGAATTCGTTGGAAGTATGTTGGTCGTTTTCTGTGGTGCGCCACAGATGTGATTTTGACTTTAATCATAGTTGTTTGTTGATTATTCTATATTATTATTTGCATTTATGTAATTATAGATTTATTTTGAGTATGTAGGTGGCATGTTTTTGTATTTTTGATTGAGAAAAGGTATTTATTTTCCATGTATTGATATTTTGTAGTCTGTCACACTGTAATTGCGGTATACAAAACTTCACAATGATATAGAAAATACACTAATACGTTGGATGCCATGGCAGCTGGTTTTTCTCTGGACCTTCTCCAATGTATATGAAGATTAGCCACGAATGATGAAGCAAAATCAACACCATCATTTCTCATCCATGTATACCCTAAGCTAAAGACCAAAAAAACCTATCAGTGGATGTAGAGGAGAGGTTATCACGCTTCTTTGAATAAAGGAACACTTTACCTCACAGATAATATACTTGCAACAATTACTGGGTAGTGATAAATGCTGAAATGAAGTCAGAGGAAGCAGAGTTTTTCCAAGGATGATATGCCCAATATTCGCATTTACTTTCAACTTTCCCCTTTCACTAACTCTTCGAAACACAGTCACCAACTTCTGCAGTTTCTCTTTTGAATCTGCCACCAGTGCTGTATCATCAGCAAACAACTGACTCACTTCCCAAACCCTCTCATCCCCCACAGACTACATACTCGCACCTCTCTCCAAGACTCGCATTTACATCCCTCACCATCCCATCCATAAATAAAATGAACAACCATGGTGACATCACACACCCCTGCCACACCCCAACCTTCACTTGGAACCATTCACTCTCCATTCTTCCTATTCGTAAACATCCCTTACACCCTTAATAAAAACTTTTCACCGCTTCTAGCAGCTTTACTCCACACCATATACTGACATCTTTTTAAATCACTTTATGGTAATCAAAGAAAAACAAAAGATTCTTTAATTTAACTTTTACCTTTTCAGCAGCTCCTTCATCAGCACTTGCTGCTACACCTGTGACTCGAACACTGTGCGTAATATATCTTCTTTTAAATCTACTGAACCAACCATGACTAGCAATGAAGTTCTCAATGTAATCCTCTTCTATCACTCCTTGAAAGTCTCCAAAAGACTTCTAGCTTTCACCTGACAGTGATACATGTTTTTTTATTTGATCTTCCATCAACAGCAATAATTTTTCCATTTCCCGGATGGGCCCCTGTCATTGCTTCGTAATTATCTTAGACTTCATAATTGCATACTTGCTGAACCTTTCACTGCTTCACATATCTTTTCTTTGTCCTTTAAAATTGTGGAGACCGTCAAATGGGACAACTGTAGATCATAAGCAATCACATTAACTTTTTTTCCTCTTTCATATTGAGTGATTACCTTTATTTTCAGTTCCAAATTGAGGGTCTTCCTCAGTTTCTTGCCAGATCTATCAACTTTCTTTGGAGTTTAGTACAAAAATGGTTTAATCCAGCACAAAAATTCATTAAACTCACTTGAATAATGTACGCTTACTGAATGGTAACTGAGAGTGCGAACTGAGGGAGATGCTGTGATATACACAATGCCGGGATATTGTCTGACAGTCCCTATCATATGCAAGCAGCCATTAGCAATGGCGGACGTACAACCAAATGTAATTCTAATATTTACATATATTTTTTAATTCATATTTTTTTCCGGTCATATGTACAGATGGTCATAAGTCACATAGATCATAAGTAGAGGAGAGCTTGTATTCTTACGACCTTCTACAAGGCATCTCTATCAACCCTATCATATCCTTTCTCCAGATCCATAAATGCCACATACAATTCCATCTGTTTCTCTGACTATTTTTCAAATGCAGTCTTAAAAGCAAACACCTAATCCACTCATCTACCACTCCTGAAGCCACACTGTTCCTCCCTAATCTGATGCTGTGTACATGCCTTCAGTCTCTCAATCAATACCCACCCATATACCTTAACAGGTACACTCAACAAACTTATACCTCTGTAGTCTGAACACTCATCTTTATCCCCTTTGCCTTCATACAATGGCACTATATATGCATAATGCCAACCCTCAGACAGAGTATATTAAGAAAGGGGGTGACTATGTTGTTGACTGGTAGGCAAAGATTTGCTATGTATGTATGGATCATGGTGAAGTGCATGGGGATTGCCAAAATGCATGTTTAGTGCCACTGTATAAATGCAAGAGGGATAAAGTTGAGTGTTCAAACTACAGAGGTATCTGTTTGTTGAGTATACCCGGTAAGTTCAATGGGACGTTATTGACTGAGAGGGTGAAGGCATGTAGAGAACATCAGATTGAGGAGAAGCAGTGTGGTTTCACAAGTAGTACAAAATGTCTGGATCAGGCATTTGTTTTAAAGATTGTGTATGAAAAATACATAGAAAAACAGATGGATTTGTATGTGGCATTTATGGATCTGGGGAAGGTATGCAATAGGGTTGACAAAGATGCTCTCTGGAAGGTCTTAAGATTATACGGTGTTGAAGGAGACCTGCGAGAAGCTGTGAGAATTTTTATCGAGGGCGTAAGGCTTGTGTACAAGTAGGAAGAGAAGACAGTGAATGGTTCCAAGTGAAGGTTGGTCTATGGTAGGGATGTGTGATCCACCATGGTTCTTCAATTTGTTACTGGAGGGGGTGGTGAAGGAGGTAAACGCGAAAGTCTTAGAGAGAGGGATGAGTATGCAGCCTGTGAGGGATGAGAGGGCCTGGGAAGTAATGAAATATCTGACAATTTGAACTGTGAAGTGGCTTGATCAAGTAGGTAAAGAAAGGGTAAGAGAGATGTATGATAAAAAAAAAGTGCTGTTGAGAAAGCAGAAGAGGGTGGGCTAAAATGGTTTGGACATATGGAAAGAATGAGTGAGGAAAAGTTGACAAAGAAGATAAATGTGTCAGAAGTGGAGGAAACAAGAACGGGAAGATCAAGTTGGAGATGGAAGGATGGGGTGAAAAAATATTGAGCGATAGGGGCCTAAAAATGCAGGAGGGTGAAAGGCATTCATGGGATAGAGTGAATTGGAACGATGTGGCATACATGGGTTGACGTGCTGTCATTAGACTGTACCAAATTATGTGAAGCATCCGGGATAAGCCACAAAAACGTCTGTGGGGCCTGATTATGGAGAGGGAGCTGTGGTTTCAGTGCATTACACATAACATCTAGAGAATGGATATGAGCAAATGTGGCCTTTTTTTTTCTTCTGTTCCTGGTGTTACCTGTCTAAAGGTGATCAAGTATGTCAGGAAAAAGAATATATATAAACACATATGTGAGAAGGTACTCCCTATCTGTCTAATGTTCTTACCTTAGATAAACTTTTTTCTAGTTCATTGGCCTCTTCCTCAGTAAGTTCTTTAATTTTGGGTTCATTTGATGCTTTGATACTCCCCATTTCCTTCTTTTTCAATTTCTCCTGTTTTCTCCGTTCCATCTCTTCATATTCAGCCTTCTTCTTGTCTCTCTCAGCAAATGCTATGTTCTGATATTTCTTAAATTTCTCCATTACCATCTGCAAAAATATAATCAAATATCAGCACACACAGCCTCCAAAGGGTAACACCAGAATAACTGGTCACCTATGACAAGGCTGTCTCATAATAAGTGAATAAAAGAGAGTACACTGTCATCAAGGACTTCCTGTTCAAAGAAACCCAAAGGAAATGATATGGGTGAGAAGAGGATGGTGAAAGTAAGTGAGCTTGGAAAAGAGACGTGTGAAGAAATACCAGGAGAGATTGAGTGTAGAATGACAAAATGTGAAAGTAAACAAAGATAGGGGAGTTGGTGAGGTTTGAGAGGTATTTAGAGAATCAGTGCTGGCATGTGTGAGAAAATTGTGGCATGCAGAAGGTGGGAGAGGGGTAGGTGAAAAAGGGTACTGAGTGGTGAGATGATGAGGTAAAGTTGATAATGAAAGAGAAAAGAGAGATATACAAGCAGTGCTTACAGGGGGGAAAAACAAGTAATTTGGAGATATGAGAAAGCAGCAGAGGGTAAAGAGGAAAGTGCATGAGCAGAGAAACTTGAGGGAGAAAATGTTTTGGAAAGAGTCTAATAGTGAGAAAACATGAGAAAATATGGGCACATTAAAGATTGGGGCAAATGGAAAAGTGGTAACAGGTAGTAATGAGGTGATGAGGAGATGGAGTGAGCATCTGAAGGGATTGCTGAATGAATCTGATGACAGGGTGGCAGATGAAGGGCATCTGGGTCGGGGAGTTATGCAAAGCGAGAGAGTCATGGCAAGTGTTTTGGTGAAGAAAGAAGAGGTGACAAAAGCCTTGAATATGATGAAATGTCACAAGGTGCCAAGAGTGGATGGTACTGCAGATGAATTCCTTAAGAAAGAGAAGACTGTCGCTGAATGGTTAGTTAGGATGTATGTCTGGATCATGGCGAAGTGCCTAAATATTGGCTGTATGCAAGTATAGTGCCATGGTACAAGGGCAACAGGTACAAAGGTGAATGTTTGAATTGAGAGGTATACATCTGTTAAGAGTACCATGAAAACTGCATGGAAGAGTGGTGATTAAAAGGGTGGTGGCATACTCAGTGCATAAAACTGGGGAGGAACAATGTGGTTTCAGGAGAACTAGATGTGTGAACAATACTTTGAGAAACACAAGAATTTGTATGTGGCATTTAAGGATCTGGAGAGAGCATATAACAGGGTTGACAGAGATGCTTTGTGGAAGGAATTATGAACACATGGCATGAGAGGAAAGCTATTAAAAACAGGGAAGAGTTTTCATCAAAAACATAAGGTATATTTGTAAGTAGGTAGAGAGGAGGGTTAATGGTTCCAGATGAAGGTCTGTCAGGGGCAAGGATGTGTGATGTTATCATGGCTGTTTAATCTTTAATGGATGGGGTGATGAGGGAGGTAAATGCATGGATCTTTTGAAAGGGGCAGGTTTGCA
This sequence comes from Panulirus argus, assembly GCA_038088735.1. Taxonomy (NCBI): domain Eukaryota; kingdom Metazoa; phylum Arthropoda; class Malacostraca; order Decapoda; family Palinuridae; genus Panulirus; species Panulirus argus. The sequence goes on from JAYMFT010018259.1 coordinate 7,970, forward strand.
TTTTGTAAGGGATGAGGGGGCCTGGGAAGTGAGACAGCTGTTGTTTGCTGATGACATGATACTGGTGGGAGATTAGGGTGAGAAACTGCAGAAGCTGGCATTTAAGTCTGTAAAAAGAGGAGCATAAGGGTAAATGGGAAGAGCACTGTAATTAGGTTTCGCAGTGCAGAGAGACAGGATAGACGGGGTAAGATCTTTGATGGAGAAAAATTGGAGGAAGTTAAGCATTTTAGACACCTGGGAGTTGACATGGCAGCAAATAGAACCATGAAAGAAGAACTAAGTATAAGGATGGGTGAGGGGGAGAAAGTTCTGAGAGCACTAAGGAATGCATGGAAAGAGAGGTTACTATCTGGGAAAGCAAAAATGGGTATGTTTGAAAGTATAGTGGTCCCAACAATGATGTATGGATGCAAGGCATGGGCTGTAGATATGAACGTAAGAAGGAAGGTGAATGTGTTGGAAATGAAGAGTTTGAAGAAAATGTGTAGCAGAAGGAGGGATGATTGGGTAAGGTCATGAGAGAGTTGTGGTAATAAAAAGAGTATGGTTAGGAGGGAAGAATAGGGTGTGCTGAAATGATTTGGACAGATGCTTCATGTGCTCTGGTTCTGTCCAATGACAGCACATCGCTCCAAATCATTCTATCCCATGCACACCTTTCACCTTCCTCCATGTTCAGGCCCTGATCACTCAAAATCTCTTTCACTCCAGCCTTCCATCGCCAATATGTTTCCCTGTTCTCCTTGTTCCCTCCACTTCTAACACATAAATCTTCTTTCTCAACTTTTCCTCACTCATTTCCTCTCTATACGTCCAAACCATTTCAGCACACCCTCTTCATCTCTCTCAACAACTTTTTTATTACCACACATCTCTCTTATCATTTCATTACTTATTCAATCAAACCACCTGGTTCAGTCTACTGACAGCAAGTCAATCCCAGTATATCACATTATTCCAATTCATATCATCCCATGCATGCCTTTCACCCTCCTGCATATTCAGGCCCAAATCGCTCATTACCTCTTTCACTCCATCCATCCATCTTCAATTTGGTCTCCCCGTTCTCATTGTTCCCTCCACTTCTGACACATACATCCTCTTTGTCAACCTTTCCTCATTCATTCTCTCCATATGTCCAAACCATTTCAACACACACTCTTCTGTTCTCTAAACCACACTATTTTCATTACTACACATCTTTCATTAATTACTCGATAAAACCACCTCACACCATGTATTGTCATCAAACATTTCATTTCCAACAGATCCACCCTCCTACGCACAGCCTTATCTGTAGGTTATGCCTCGCTCGCATCCACATAAAATTATTGGGACTACAATTACTTTAAACATAACTATTTTTGCTCTTCCATATAACTTCTCTCTTTCCACACATTCTTCAATGCTCCCAGGACCTTCTCCCACTCTATGACTCACTTCCATGGTTCCATTCACTGTCATGTCCACTCCCAGATATGTAAAACACTTCACCTCCTCCATTTTTTCTCCATTCAAACTCATATCCAAACCAACTTGTCCCTCAACCCTGCTAAACCTATTAACCTTACTTTCATTCACATTCACTCTGAACTTTCTTTCACACACACTTCCATACTAACTCAGCAACTTCTTCGGTTTCCCACTTGAATCCACAACCAGTGCTGTACCATCAGCTAACTACAGCTGACTCACTTACCAGGCCCTCTCATCTCCCAGAGACTGCATATTCCAAGACTCTTGCCTTTACCCCCCCCACCACCCCACCCATAAACAGACTAAACAACCATGGTGACAACACAAACCCCTTTCACAGACCAATATTCACTTGGAAACATTCACTTTTCTCTCTTCTTACTTGTTCACAAGCCTTACACCCTTGATAAAAACTTGTTACTGCTTCTAGCACTGTTCCTCCCACATCATATATTATCAAGGCCTTCCACAATGCATTTCTATCAACTCTACCATATGCTTTCTCCAGATCCATAAATGCCACATACAAATCCATCTGTTTTTCTAAGCATTTCTCACATATATTATTTAAAGAAAACACCTGATCCACACATCCTCTTCCACCTCTGAAACCACACAGCTCCTCCCAAATCTGATGCTCTGCGCATGCCCTATACCCCTGATTAAAACTTCTCACTGCTTCTAGCAGTTTTCCTCCTACACTGTATATTCTTAAGATCTCCCACAAGGCATCTTTATCAACTTTATCTTATGCTTTCTCCAGATTCATAAATGCCATAAACAAACCAATCTGTTTTCTAAGTATTTCTCACACACATTCTTTAAAGCAAACATCTAATCCACATATCCTTTACTACTTCTGAAACCACAATGCTTCTTCCCAATCAGATGCTCTATACATGCCTTTACCCCCTCGTTCAATAACTTCCCACACAACTTAACAGGTACGCTCAACAAAGTTATAATTCTGTAGTTTGAATATTCATCTCTATCCCCTTGCCTTTATGCAATGGCATTATACATGCATTATGCCAATCCTCAGTCACCTCACCATGCTCCATACATACACTGAAAATCCTTAGCAACCAATCAACAACACAGTCACCCCTTTTCTAAATGAATTTAACTGCAATACCATCCAATCCAGCCACCTTGCCAGGTTTCAACTAACATAAGGCTTTCATCACCTCATGTCTCTTCACCAAAGCACTCTCCATGACTCTCACTTTGAATACCATCCCAACCCAAACACCTAAATCTGCCACCCTATCATCACACATATTCAAACAGTCCAAAACACTCACTCCATGACCTCCTTACTTCACCACTACCTGTTATCTCTTCCCTTTTGTCTCCTTCACTGATGTTCCTATTTGTTCTCTTGTTTTTTGCACTCCAGGAAAGGTACCTGGAATGGATGGGATTACGGCTGAAATGCTGAAGTATGGAAGAGAAAGTGATAGGGTGGATGCACGTATCTTAGCATGGAAACAGACAGTCGAGCCTGAGGATTGGGTGAAAGCTATTATTGTTCCTTCATTCAAAGAAAAAGATGCTAAGGATGTATGTAGCAATCATTATATTTATTGTACTTGATCGCTGTTTCCCGCGTTTGCAAGATAGCACCAGGAAAAAGACAAAGAAAGATCCATTCACTCACATACACTCATATATACATACATGCACATATATGCACAACACATACATATACATACCAACATATACATATATACATACATATACATACACATGCATATACACATATACACATGTACATATTCATGCTTACTTGCCTCCATCCATTCCCGACACTACCCTGCCCCACAGGAAATGAGCATCGCCAACCCCTGCATCAGTGAGGTAGCACCAGGAAACAGACGAAAAGGCCACATTCGCTCACACTCCGTCTTTAGCTGTCATGTGTAATGCACCGAAACCACAGCTCCCTATCTACATCCATATATATATATATTATATTTCTTTATTTATTATACTTGATCGCTGTTTCCCGCGTCAGCGAGGTAGCGCTAGGAAACAGATGAAGACAAACCCATCCCCCCGCATACACACATATATACATACATGTACACATATGCACCTCACATATATATATACATATATCCCTGGGGATAGAGGAGAAAGAATACTTCCCATGTATTCCCTGCGGTTTGTAAAAGGTGACTAAATGGGGAGGGAGGGTGTGTGTGTGTTTGTGTGTGTAAATCCTCCCCTCCTGTTTTTTACTTTTCCAAAAGAAGGAACAGAGAAGGGGACCAAGTGAGTATTTTCCCTCTAATGTTCAGTCCTCAGTTCTTAACGCTACTGTGCTAATGCAGGAAATGACGAATATTTATGAAAGAAAGGAAAGAAATATACCCTAGCCTGCGCTAGTTACCCATTTTATTGACCAACCCGTAGGGTTGGATGAACAGCTGTGTTGACTGTGAACCGAATGCCGCAACCAGGATTTGAACCTATGCGCTCGACCCTGGGTAGCCCATGAAGTCGTCACAGTCAGGAACACTAACTGCTACACCATAATTCTCATGATTCCTGGAAAATGCAGATGTTAAACTCCAGTCCTCCCTTTTTATGGTTTCTACAATCTTACCATGGATAAGCTTAGGATATATTGTATATATGTACAGAAAATTGGATATGAGTATTTGTAATGTTAATAATTTATTACACTTTTAAACTGTTATGTTTTGTTCAGATTTTAAATGTATTAGCCCTTTAGAGGGGGAATAAACAGAGCTACAGATTAGAATGGTGTTTCTTAGAATTACAAATTTGATTCAACCATGGTGATGTTACTGCTGGGGTAAGATATCAGTTAGTCAAGCCTGTGCTGGATTTGTTTTGCCTATTAACCCTTGCTTGGTTTTTCAGTAGACAAGAGGCTCCCATGGTTTGATCCTAGGGGATGAGAATCTTTCTTGTTTCGTAAAGATTGTATTTTTATATAAGGTTGCTTGTAGACAAAGATCACCTCCAAGTCATTGGGAGCAGGATGGAATCATTTGGCACACTCATCTTGCAGTCCCACACCTTGACCAATGATGTTGTCATGAAGCACTGGAGAACCAGAACTTCAGCTGTTTAGGGAGAGGCGATGCCCCCAGCACTGCACTAGAGTTGCCCTCTGCTAGTGGCCTGTTAAGGGTGGGGCACTAAAAAGCTAAGAAAGAGCACTGGAGCTCACCAGTAATGGACACTCTTTTGCCATAGCCACCTCCTTGAAGGAATGGGCATCAGAGATTTAGATAGATACCAGACAGTAAGTAGGAACGTCGGTTGGGGGCATTAGGTAGAAGTAGTAGGTTGGAACATTTCGCAAGAACAGTTTGTAGACACATTAGGTAGAAGTAGATGGAGGGATCATTTGGAAGGAGCGTCTGAAAACACTATGCTAGAGTTGTCCTCTTCCAGTAGCCTGTTAAGGATGAGGCACTAAAGGCTAGGAAGCAGCACTGTAGTTCACCAGTTATATGGAGAGTCTTTTGTTGTGGCTTCCCTCTTGAGGGAGTTCCCTAAGGGAATGGGCCAAGTAGATATAGATAGATAGATAACATGTAAAAGCTCTTCATATAAAGAATAGTATTTACTCAGAAGAGCTTGCTTTTCAGGGCTCCTTTGGTTAGGTTTTTGCACATTTCCAGGATTTTTGTGTCTAATGATGTCTTTTCTCAAGGTATTCATTATCAGAGTTTCAAGGCAGGAACCAAGTTAGAAGGTTTTTAGATCTAGCTGGTGTGTATGGTGCCATTGTGGAGCCTGCATCAATTTTAGGAAATGCCCTTCTCTGCCAGAATTTTATTTTTCATAATAATTCACCATTTCCTGCATTAGAGAGATAGTACCAAGAACAAACTAAGAATAGCCTCATTTGTCACATTACTTTCATGTTGTCTTTTATAGTGCATCAAAACTAGAACCCCCAGCCTGCAAACAGGTTTCACAGGCTTGTCTGTAGTTCCCTCTGATCACTTCATATGCCCTGGTTCTAACCACTGATAGCATTTTACCCCATGTATACTACATTGGTTCATACCCTCTTATGTGTTCAAGCCCAAACACCCAAAGCAGCATCTCTCCATTTTCCCACCTCCTCCTTTGTTTCCCTTTTCCTAAATGTATACACTCATAGTCAACCACTCCTCAAGCAACCTCTTCATGTATCCAGACCATTTCAGCACATCCTAGTTAGTTTTCTTATGAATTCTCCATTTACTACTTCACCTCTCTCTAACCCTTTCATTTCAAGACATTGTCCTGAAACACTTTATATCCAACACATCCACCTTGTTACATACTTTTTTATCCATAGCGTTTGCTTTACATCCATAAAACACCAATGAGACTACTATACCATCATACATATCCCTTTATCCTCAAAGACAGTGACATCTTAGTCCACACACTCCTAAGTACACCCTCACTCACCCTGGGGCTCACTTCATTTACCATGGTTCCATTTACTGCTATGTCCACTCCCAGGTATCTAAAGTACTCCACTTTCTTTAGGTTCTCTCCACTGAAACTCACACCAATTAACCTGCCTCATTTTATTTATTTTTTTTTTTATTATTAATGGTGTAGTTTTATTCATTTTTCCCAGATATAAGGTGTAAATTAGAAACTTGTATATTGCAAAATATTACCTTTATTCAAAAATTATCTATATGAATAAACAGACTGACAAACACTCTGTATATTAGAAACCAGCTTTTGACACTGCATCCATTTTGTGAATCTGTACTAAATTCTTTTTATGTTTTAACAGTTGTATTGGAATATAATTATTTTTTTATAGATGAGGGGCCTGTAGCATTTGCTTCTTATGTTATTAGGCTAATCCAGCACTGGATTTATAGAGAAATAGCTAGCTCAACCTTTTTCAACTTTGGTTCATTTTAGAAATGTTCAGTCCCATTTAAGGTTTTTACTCTTTCCTTAAGCTATTACCATTCAGGTAGCTAATGTTATGTAGCACTTGGAGGTCCTGCTGTACTGTAAGGATCATGTAAGGATCATGTTAACAGGATTCCATTTCTCCTGTGTTATCATTAGTGGATACAAGAGATAATTGTTAGCCATCATTGTTTCCGAAAATCCCTTTTGCCCTGTACTGATTGTAAACTGGTTGATCTTTTCGATGATAGTAACCCTCTTAAGCAAGATAAAAGGCCTCTGTATCAAGGATTTAGAATAGTAATAATGAAGTAGCAGCCGTCAGCACTAGTTTATGATAGAGCATGATGGGATCTAGTCCCTTATAGAAGCCTCTAATGAGATTTGTTCATATCCATGTCATCGTTGGGGGATATGAGAATAATCCTATGATTGAAAGGTACCATTTCCTGATTATCTTACTGATGATACACTAGGTTGGATGATAAGTGGGGTTATCACAATGTTTTTGTTACTCCTGTAATCCTGTATATTGTGCAATAATGCTATTTGTGAGGGATGCATTGACCTCAGTGATCTCAACATTATTTCTGTCAGTAATAGAAGCTACACTTAACCAAAAAAATCCATTGCTTCTCAGAGGTGTTAGTGTGCTAGAAAGAAGGGTGCTGCCTTTAATCTGCCACAAAATACTGTGTTTACATTGGACATATTTCAGTAGATTCAAGCGGATTGAGTATGAGCAACAGAAGAGCATCCTTTACTTTGTTTGATAAATGAATAATACAGAAGCTATTCTATGGGACCATAGGCCTTTCCCAGACTGAATTCAGCCGAGTTCTTCTCTTACTCATGTATCAGTATGTTAGGATTCAGCACCTGATACTTCTAGAAGGGACACTGGACTTTTAGTTTCTACTTGTTATGGGCCAGTAAGCATGCCTTCATCTAAGAAGGGGTCCATTCAGTTCCTCTTACCAAGCTAAGTATTAATAGTTAACGTCTGTTCATCCTCTCTAAAGGATATATGGGACCCAGACTTTTCAGCAGGGTTTAACTGAGGGTTTCCAAGCCTCAGCTTTCTCAGCAGGAAAATGTTGAGTTTTACACTCCAGAACCAAGTGCCTTGTCCTGGTCCCAATGCATCTTGGAATTATTCACTATCTCTTGGCTTGGAGGACTATTCTGTTACTTATGTCAGGAGTTAGCATAAGTAGAATCTGTTGTTAATGCTTGTCTTGTATGGAGGAGAGTTGAATCTCCTTTTTCCTTAAATTTTCTTGGTCAATCTTGAATGCTTTTTCGGAGACCAGTTACTGTGTATTGAATCTTGTGACATAGACCTCATCAAAAGGGGGGCTTGTTTGCAATTGCCTTGTGGTTATTATCTCTCATGTCTTCATTGTGGAGTGGTGTCCTGTTCAGTACTAATCAAGCCCCCAACAGAATTTTGATGTCTCAGAAGAAACCATATTAACTTTGTGTCTTGTTTTTAGAGAGAGAGAGAGAGTGCACGTGATAATATTTTCCCCCATGATGGCAGGGCAAGGGCTTACTGCTCACCTTATTTCTTGCTTGGTGAATAAGACCCTACCTGTCCAGTATTTGCATTATTATTTATTCTTGTTTTCTCTGGGACTGATTGCAACCTCATCTTAAGATTTTTTTCATGTTTCTGTAGTTGCTCTTGTATATTTCTTTTAGTGGTGTATAAAACAGTTGTTTGACTTTCTGTCTGGGGCATTCACATATATAGTCTTAGGCGCACTGTTTCTCTCAGCTTTTGGGTTATCTGAAAACATAAGATTCACATCCTTCTAATAGTTCATTTTATAGATCATGGATAATGTCATTGCCAAGTTTAAACAATATGAGACACCTCTGCTTATTCTAACCCAGTTTGAAAAGGCATTTCAGTCATGTTTTTTGCTCCTTTCTGCTGGAGTAATTTTTGATCTGCCAGATGGGTCCTTGTCTAATGCTGACTTTTTTCATGCATATTCGCCTTTTCCCACGTTAGGGAGGTAGCGTTAAGAACAGAGGACTGAGCCTGTGAGGGAAAATCCACACTTGGCCCCTTCTCTGTTCGTTTTTTGGAAAAGCAGAAACTAGAGGGGAGGATTTCCAGCCTCCCGCTCCCTCCCCTTTTAGTCGCCTTTTACGACACGCAGGGAATACGTGGGAAGTA
>JAYMFT010018270.1:0-16550 GCA_038088735.1 Panulirus argus
AACAGAGATGCATAAGTTATTTGATATTTTTGCCATGGCTTCGTTGCCTTGAACCAAGTCACCCTTTTCCGTAATTAGCGGACCTATTGACTGGATAATGACTCTCTTGCTTCTAACATAACTGTAAAACTCCCTAGGGCTTCTTTTGTTATTTTCAGCAATGTTTACTTTGTCATATAACTCTCTTAAATTCTCTACGCAAATTTACACACCGTACTTTATCATGATGGTTATTGGATTTTCTGAGTTTCTTAGAGACCAGGTACCTTTTTATTTCACCGTTCCACCACCTTGTTTTTGTTTTAGAAATACACCGTCTATTGTGCATCGGTACGTATGGTTCCTCTGCTGCCTTGAAGGTTTTAGTGAAGCTTTTCCAAGCCACGTTCATGTCATTTTCACTGACTATATCACCTCAGGTTTGCCTGTCAAGAGCAATGCGAAGATCATTAAAATTTGTACGTTTAAAATCGGGTATGTTTTCGCGACTGTCATTTTGACCAAATTACTTGGTGTTGGAAGCGACCTCAAAAGTAATTTGCCCGTGATCACTTGTACCAAACTTTTCTCTAACCAAATCTAAACTCTAAAACATTCAAAATATTCTCGTCGCGAGTAGCTTTTTCGATCAGTTGGATTAGGGCGCCATCAAGCAAATCTAGGTACAGTCCACGCCCGGAGCTACTGGATAGGGATTCCCCCATTTAGATATCAGTATGTTAAAATCTCCTTCTACGACAGAATCTTGTTCATTACGAATTTCTGCTGACTGACCATAAAATCTTTCGTCAGTCTCTATCAACTAGTCATGCTGTCATTTTCTTTTACGTAGTTTATCTTTAATTTCGACAAAAATACGGCTACAACAGTTTTTTTCTACGGGCCCACGGCCAAGATACTCCTACCTCGCCCTATATACTCCTCCCACGCCCCAGATACTCCTCCCACGCCCTAGGTACTCCTCCCATGGCCAAGATACTTCTCCCAAGACAAAATATTCCTCCCACGCCCCAGATACTCCTTACACGCCATATCTACTCCATCCACAGCCAAGATACTCCTCCCACCCCCCAGATACTCCTCCCACGCCCTAGGTACTCTTCCACGCCCTATATACCGTCTTGATGGGTATCCTCGTTATGTATATCAACCCTGACGCCTCTCTTGCATGGCTTCCCTCCAGCTGACCCCCCAAGGTTCTGACCTGCACCGCCTTCCACCACACATCACGCACCACACACACCACACACTCTACACACCACACCCCACACACATCACACAACACACCACACACCACACCACACACTACACCACAAACCACAAAACACACCACTTCACACACCACACAACACACCACACACTCCACACACCACATCCCACACACATCACACAACATACCACACACCACACAACACACCACGCCACACACCACAAAACACTCCACACAACACACCACACATTCCACACACCACACACCACAAACACCACACAACACACCACACATACACCACACACCACACAACACACCACACATAACACACACCACACAACACACCACACCATACACCACACACACCACACAGCACACCACACAACACACCACACCACACCACACACCATACAACACACCGCACATCACACACACCACACACCACACAACACCACACCACACACCAAACACACCACACAACACACCACACAACACGCCACACAACAAACCACACTACACACCACACACCACACACGTCACACCACACACCACACAACACACCACACCATACACCACACCACACACCACACAACACACCACACCACATACTACACCACAAAACACACCACACCATACACCATACCACACACCACACACAACACAACACACCACACAACACACCAAACCACACACCACACAAGACACACTACACCACAAAACACACCACACACATATCAGTGTAATCCCTCAGTACCAAAACATACCATTGTAATCCTCAGTACCAAGACATACCAGTGTAATCCTTCAGTATCAGGACATACCAGTGCAAGCCCTCAGAACCAGGACATACCAGTGTAATCCCTCACTGCCAGAACATACAAGTGTAATCCCTCAGTACCAGGGCATACCAGTGTAATCACTCAGTACCAGGAATACTAGTGGAAGCCCTCAGAACCAGGATATACCAGTGTAATCCCTCAAAACCAGGGTATACCAGTGTAATCCCTCGGTGCCAGAACATACCAGTGTAATCCCTCAGTACCAGGACATACCAGTGCAATCCCTCAATACCAGGACATATCACTGAAATCCCTCAGTACCAGGACATACCAATGTAATCTCTCAGTTCCAAAACATACCAGTGTAATCCCTCAGTACCGGGGTATACCAGTGTAATTCCTCATTGCCAGAACATACCAGTGTAATCCCTCAGTACCAGAACATACCGGTGTAATCCCTCAGTACCAAGACATATCATTGAAATCCCTCAGTACCAGGACATACCAGTGTAATCTCTCAGTTCCAAAACATACCAGTGTAATCCCTCAGTACCAGGACATATCAGTGTAATCCCTCAGTACCAGGACATACCAGTGCAAGCCCTCAAAACCAGGACATACCAGTGTAATCCCTCAGCACCAGGACATTCCAGTATAATCCCTCGGTGCCAGAACATACCAGTGTAATCCCTCGGTGCCAGAACATACCAGTGTAAGCCCTCAGTACCAGGACATACCAGTGTAATTCCTCAGTACTAGGACATATCACTGAAATCCCTCGGTACCAGGACATACCAGTGTAATCTCTCAGTACCAAAACATACCAGTGTAATCCCTCAGTACCACGACATGCCAGTGTAATCCCTCAATACCAAAACACAACATACCAGTGTAATCCCTCAGTACCAAAACATACAAGGGCAACCCTTGAGTACCAGAACATACCAGTGTAATTCTTCAGTTCCAGGATATACCAATGTAAGCCATTAGTACCAGGATATACCAGTGTAATCCCTCATTATCAGGACAAACAAGTGTAATTCCTCAGTACCAGAACATACCAGTGTAATCCCTCAGTACTAGGATATACCAGTGTAATCTCTCAGTACCAGGACATACCAGTGTACTCCCTCAGAACCAGGATATACTAATGTAAGCCCACAGTACCAGGTTATACCAGTGTAATCCCTCAGCACCAGGAGATACCAGTGTAATCCCGCAGTATCAAAACATACCAATGTAATCCCTCAGCACCAGGACATACCAGTGTAATCTCTCAGTACCAGGACATACCTGTGTAATCCCTCAGTACCAGGATAAACAAGTGTAATTCCTCAGTACCAGAACATACCAGTGTAATTCCTGAGTACCAGGACATACCAGCGTACTCCCTCAGTATCAGGACATACCAATGTAATCCCTCAGTACCAGGACATACCAGTGTAAGCCCTCATTACCAGAACATACCAGTATAATCCCTCAGTACTAGGACATACCAATGTAATTCCTCAGTACCAAAACATACCAGTGTAATCCCTCAGTACTAGGACATACCAGTGTAATCCCTCAGTACCAGGACATACCAGTGTAATTCCTCAGTACCAAAACATACCAGTGTAATCCCTAAGTACCAGAACATACCAGTGTAATTCCTCAGTACCAGGACATACCAGTGTAATCCCTCAGTACCATGACATACCAGAGTAATCCCTCAGTACCAGGACATACCAGTGTAAACCTTCAATACCATAACATAGGAGTCATGCACCCTTTTGTATAAACAAGATGGTGCCATACCATTTGTTGTATATACAAGATGGTGTCCTACCCCTTCTTGTTTAAACAAGATGGTGTCATACCCTTTGTTGTATAAAAATGATGGTATCATACCCCTTGTTGTATAAACAAGATGGTGTCATACTCCTTCTTGCATAAACAAGATGGTGTTATTCCCCTTGTTGTATAAACAATATGGTATCATACCCCTTGTTGTATAAACAAGATGGTGTTTTGCCCTTGTTATATAAACAAGATGGTGTCATAATCCTTGTTGTATAAACAAGATGGTGCCATACCCCTTGTTCTGTAAACATGATGGTGTCATATAACATGTTGCATAAACAAGATTTTGTCATACCCCTTGTTTTATAAACAAGATGGTGTCATACCCCTTGTTGTATAAACAAGTTGGTGTCATACCCTTTGTTGCATAAACAAGATGGTGTCATACCCCTTGTTTGATAAACAAGATGGTGTCATACCCCTTGTTGTATAAACAAGATGGTGTCATACCCCTTGTTTTATAAACAAGATGGTGTCATACCCCTTGTTGTATAAACAAGATGGTGTCATACCCCTTGTTATATAAACAAGATGGTGTCATACCCCTTGTTGTTTAAACAAGATGGTGTCATACCCTTTGTTGCATAAACAAGATTGTGTCATACCCCTTGTATAAACAAGATGGTGTCATACCCTTGTTGCAAAAACATGATGTTTTTCCCCTTGTAGTATACACAAGATGGTGTCATACCCCTTGTTGTATAAACAAGATGGTGTCATAACCCTTGTTGTATAAGCAAGATAGTGCCATCCCCCTTGCATAAACAAGATGGTGTCATACTCCTAGTTGTATAAACAAGGTGGTGTCAAACTCCTTGTTGCATGAAAAAGATGGTGCTTTTCCCTTGTTGTATAAACAAGATGGTGTCATACCCCTTGTTGTATAAACAAGATGGTGTCATATCCCTTGTTGCATTAACAAGATGGTGTCATGCCCCTTGTTGTATAAACAAGATGGTGTTTTTCCCTTGTTGTATAAACAAGATGGTGTCATACCCCTTGTTGTATAAACAAGATGGTGTCATACCCCTTGTTGTATAAACAAGATGGTGTCATACCCCTCGTTGTATAAACAAAATGGTGTCATACCCCTTGTTGTATAAACAAAATGGTGTCATACCCCTTGTTGTATAAACAAGATGGTGTCATACCCCTTCTTGTATAAACAAGATGGGGTTTTTCCCATTGTTGTATATACAAGATGGTGTCATAATCCTTGTTCACATACAGTCAAATAAATGAATAAAATACGTTGTAACATTGACCTAAATGATTTGTAAAACGATCAAATAAAAATGAACAAATTGATTCCTTGAATCGATTTTGTCATTCTAAATTAATCAAATTATTTTCTGTGTAAAGTTCGTTATAGGAGTATGATGCACAGACACGGACCCCTACTTCACCCACAATGACTCCCATCATATTGGTTAAAATCATACCACTACAGCAATATACTGTATATATATATATATATATATATATATATATATCTACCGAAGGAGTCCCTCCTGTCTTAATGAAACTCCTACAGCGCTCTAGGAGTTGGCCACGTCCACAGGATGGGACGATAGGGCGTGGAGTGTCGTGGTGTGTGTGTTTGTCATCCGCGACACTCACACTGAGCGAGGATTCCTTTTCCTCCACAGCGACAACTTCCTTCCTTGATGACGTCATGTCCCCTGGCTGCTCCATCCCCACATCTCTCACGCATCTGTTCATTAGACATCATCTTTTAGTTCAAAAACTTCGAGGTTGTGATCAGGTCACCCCTCACTCTTCTCCCTTCCATGGTGGGCAAAGAAAAGGCTTTCTGTCTTTCCGCGTGGCCCGGCTCTCTTAATGGTGGCGTCGTCTTCACGGGTGTCCTTTGGACTGCCTCTATTAGCTCCATGTACTTCCGAAGGTGCGATGGCCAAACTTGAGAAGCTTATTCTTATTTTGGCCTCAGACTCGATGTGGACAGCTTTCTGAATACAGTTTTATCCATGTACTTGAACGCTATTCTAATTTGCCAACAGATAATTCGTCTCCATCACTGAGATGATTATTGGAGATGACGAGGTCCAGGAAGTGAGACCTGCAACACGAGATGATTGCTGGTGATTTCTGGAAGATCCTGGAAGGTAAGGTTGCCATTCTGCCTCCTGCTGGCGCTACAGGCACGGAAGCCTTTGCGAAATACAACGTCTGAGATGCAGAGGCGCCACATGCACGACAAGAGAGGACGCCTTGAGTATGCGGGGCCCAAGACACCTTGCCATCTGCCATCGGGAACAGCCTGGGACGCACGGTAGGGAAGGCCAAGAGTGCACTGGACAAGAAGAGCCTACAATGTGCACCGGACCAGCCAGGCTGTGGGGGCTGTGTGCGCCTGAGGGCTGCGGCTCCCAACAGCTTGGTCGACCAACGGCCCAACCCCACAGCCTGGGCCCAGCCCGGGCTGAGGGGGTAGAAGACCTGCGAAAACTACATCAGGTAAATATTAGGGAAATAGGTTCATGTGAACCCTCCCCTCCCACATGCAGGTCATGAGAGCCTGTAGATACAGGTCATGTAAGTCTTTAGATACAAGTCGTGTGAACCCCTAGGTGCAGGTCATGTGAGCCTCTAGATACGGGTCATTCTTCAGATACAGGTCGTGTGACACTGTAGATACAGGTCATGTGAACCCAGATATAGGTTTTGTGAGTCTTTAGATGCAGGTCATGTGAACCTGTATATAAAGGTCGTGTGAGCCTGTAGATACAGGTCATGTAAGCCTCTAGATACACGGGCTGCAGTTGGTTGGTTCCAGAGCTGGAGCAGATTGGTATGACTGTCTCGTGAGAGGAGCAGCCGCTCCCTCCTGACCTGGTGTGTGGTTGGCCAGCCGACGGCCGGGACCTGCAGGCGCCTGCACCTGCTAGCACAGGCCATGCAGGTCACTCTTTATCCCAGGATGGCCTGTAGTTTACAAACGGGCCTTCTTTATTTCCCATGATATTCTACGAATAAACGGACCAGTTTTATCTCCCAGGATAAGCTACAAGAATAAAGAAGCCACTTTTATTTCCCAGGAGAAGAAGTAATGAATACGCAAGATATTTTCTTTCCTCAGGAAGTGCTATAATGAACGAACGGGCTGGGTTTTATTTCCCAGGTGATGCTATAAATAAACACTAAGTTTTTCCGAGGAAATGCCTTAAGACGTAAAACAGCTTGTGTTTCGGAATATCTAAACACTGTGTTGCTGTTGTCTGGCTCTGGTGTTGTTCTAGTGTCATTCTGGTGTTGCTTTGGTGTTGTTCACTTGTTACTCTGGTGTTACTTTGTTATTGCTCCAGTGTTACTGTGGTTTTACTTTAGTGTTACTTTCACGTTACTCTCGTGTTGCTATAGTGTTACTCTCGTGTTATTCTGGTATTATTCCAACGTTGCTTTAGTATTACACTGGTGTTGGTGTACTGTTACTTTGTGTTGATCTGGTGTTGCCACCAGAAAGTGTCTGCGGTTGACGCCAGAGTCACGAGGACAGTACAAATCCAGAGGGACTCTGTCAACGTACCAGGGGACGAGACAGGGGCGGCACGTGGCGGGAGAGGGGCGCTCCCAGTGGGTGAGGATGGGTCGGGGGAGGAACGTTACTCAGCAGGAGGTCAGCTGCGGGAGGCTGCGTGTGGGAGGATAGTGGGTGTTGGTACCCTCCCTGGGGAGGGGAAGAGAGACAGACTATCGGCTGGACGACATCAGGACAGGGCTCAGGTGGGTGGGTGGCGAGTACTCGGCGGATTATTGACGTGGGACAAGACAAGACGATTTCCCATCTGGAAGAGCATAAAGAAATGACTGAGATTTTCCCGACGAGGGTAAAAGACGTGCTTCCAGAATGAGGAGGGCTGAGTTCCAGCGATAGGCCAGAGGTCGGACATTTACCCGAAATGGATGAGAGAAAAGTCAGGGGCCCCACCAGAGTAGAACTCCCTCCCCGTACAGCACAGGCAGGTACTCCTGTGGGAGCCTCATATACAAGGACGGCAAGATGTGTTGCTGTGGACGGGTCTAGAACAGTGACGGAAACACAGCGCATGATCGAAAAGGAAAGGAACTAACGAAAATGGAATTGAAGGAAAATAGTGAAGAAAGAAGAGATAGTTGACGGGGGAGAGTCGAGTCAGAGGGACCAGAGCCGGTAAGAAGTCGAGTCGCCATGTTGTGGTAATGAGGCAGGCAGGTCAGGGCTGCAGGCTTGCTACTAGTGACTTGGGCTGTACTAGGAGGGAGTACCCTGTTATGCACTGGGGTGATGTACCTTGGTTGGTACTAGTGACCTGGTGTGTACCAGGATAGAGCAGTTGGGGTTGGTACTATTGGTATGATATGCTCCAGTTTAAAGTACTAGGGCCTGACAGTACCAGAAGCAGAGTACCAGGATGGAGTACTAGGATCTGACGGTACCAGGAGCAGTGTACCAGGGCGGAATACTACGGTCTAAAGGAACCAGGAGCAGTGTACCAGGGAGGAGTACTAAGGTATGACAGTACCAGGAGGATACCGTGTGACCCATCAGGCGGGAGCCACGCAAGAGACCATATGATCTTTGTCCAGTACCGAGTCACTGTCTGATGCAGGAGTTAGTATTTTCTAGCTGTATCTGTAACTCACGTCTGTGCACGTGAGTGCGGGCTGTGTTGTACCTCACGTCTGTGCACATGAGTGCGGGCTGCGCTGTACCTCACGTCTTTGCACGTGCGTGCAGGCTGCGCTGTACCTCACATCTGTGCAGGTGCGTGCAGGCTGCGCTGTACCTCATGTATGTGCACGTGCGTGCAGGCTACGCTGTACCTCACGTGTGTTCCTGCGTGCAGGCTGCGCTGTGCCTCTTGCTTGTGCACGTGTGTGCAGACTGCGTTGTACATAACGTATGTGTACGTGCGTGCGGGCTGGCTGTACCTCACGTCTGTGCAGTGCGTGCAGGCTGCGCTGTATCTCACGTCTGTGTAGTGCGTGCAGGTTGAGCTGTACCTCACGTCTGTGCACGTGTGTGCAAGCTGCGATGTACCTAACGGGTGTGCACGTGCGTGCAGGCTGCGTTGTACATACTCTAGTTATCCTTTTGTGTGAATTTGTCGGATGACACGCGAGAGAGTGGCTGGGGATGGCCAGTTTAAGTCTTAATTATCGAACAAAGCTCAAGTTTTAGTACCATGTCAGACGAGGTCACGCTGGTTCTGCATCAGACGAGGTCACACTGGTTCTATATCAAACGAGGTCACACTGGTTCTATGTCATACGATATCACACTGGCTCTATATCAGACGAAGTCACACTGGTTCTATGTCAGACGAAGTCACACTGGTTCTATATCAAACAAGGTCACATTGTTTCTTTGCCAAAGGAGGTCACACTGGTTCTTTGTTAGACGAGGTCACTCTGGGTCTATGCCAAACGAGGTCACACTGTTTTTCGTCAGACGAGGTCACATTGGCTTTGAGGCAGACGAGGCCACACTGGTTCTATGTCAGACGAGGTCACACTCTTTCTATGCCAAAGGAGGTCACATTGGTTCTATATCAGACGAGGTAACATTGGTTCTATGTCAGACGAGGCCACACTGGTTCTATGTCAGACGAGGTCACACTGATTCTACGGCAAACGAGGCCACACTGGTTCTACGTCAGACGAGGCCACAAAGGTTCTGTGTCAGACGAGGTCACCCTGTTTGTATGTCAAATGAGGTCACACTGGTTCTATGTCGTACGATGTCACACTGGTTCTATATCAGACAAAGTCACATTGGTTCTGTGTCAGACGAGATCACACTGTTTGTATATTAGACGAAGTCACACTGGTTCTATGTCAGACAAGGCCACACTGGTTCTATATCAGACGAGGTCACACTGGTTCTATGTCAGACAAGGCCACACTCGTTCTATATCAGACGAGCTCACACTGTTTCTATATGAGACGAAGTCACACTGGTTTTACGTCAGACGAGGTCACACTAGTTCTATGTCAGACGAGGTCACACTGGTTCTATGTCAAACGAGGTCACACTGGTTCTATGTCAGACGAGGCCACACTGTTTCTATATTGGACGAGGTCACACTGTTTCTATGCCAAACTAGGTCACACTGGTTCTTCGTCAGACGAGGTCACACTGGCTCTTTGTCAGACGATGTCACACTTGTTCTGTGCCAGACGAGGTCACACTTGTTCTGTGTCAGACGAGGCCACACTGGTTCTATATCAGACGAGGTCACACTGTTTCTATGTCAGACGAGGTCACACTGGTTCTGTGTTAGACGATGTCACACTTGTTCTGTGCCAGATGAGGTCACACTGTTTCTGTGTCAGACGAGGCCATATTTGTTCTGTATCAGGCGAGGTCACACTGTTTCTATTTGAGACGAGGTCACACTGGTTCTATGGCAGACGATGTCACACTCGTTCTGTGCCAGACGAGGTCACACTGTTTCTGTGTCAGACGAGGCCACACTGGTTCTTTGTCAGACAGGTCACGCTGGCTATACGGGAATGTGACCTGGATGATTGTAGGTCATTTGGGTACACGTGGTCACTGGGATGAGTGATGTCACGTGCATAACACGTGGTCAGGTGAATGACCCGGTGTGGTGGAAGCCGTGGGGTCATGGGAGGTCATGCTGCTTAAAGGTAAAGTTGCCATGAACGCTCAGGGGATGGGAACACCTCCCCCCCCCACCCCCACCCCGCACCGTACATCATGTGCAACCGGAACATCGCCAGGATGTCTGCCTTCCGACCCCGCGCTGCGGACCGGGTGTCGTCAACATTCTTGCATCACACAGTCTCCTCCACTCCTCTCGGATGACACCATTGTTGGCATTTCTCAAGCATTGATGCGGCCGCTAAGGGCCCCACCCCCTCCCTCCCCACATGTGGGTGGGGGTAGGGGCTCCTCCCCCGGTGCATGCATGTAACTGAGCCTCCAGCTGGGTAACAGGTCACCGTGAGAAGCAAGTGTGGTGCCTCGTGCCCGTCTGGACCAGGCAGCACATCTCCCGAGCAGCAGCATCTTGGAGAAATCTCTCCGTCAGTTGTCGTAAGCATACTGTCTCTCCCCACACGTAACCCGACTCTGTGTTGAGATACTTAAGGGACGGTACAAGTCTCTCACGTGACGGTGCCTTAGTACCCACTGCCCTATACTGTATGGGAGTGACTACATCATGCAGTATGGAAACAAGTGAATGTGAGCCGGACACAAGAGGCCAGGACAACAAGAGAGTGAGTGAGTGACGGATGCTGTCAGGAGGAGAGATGAGCCCAGCGAGCGATCCCTGAGAGGACTGGGATCCCGCAGGGGAAAGAGATCTTCACGGGCGGCGACCCGGCAACACGCACGCAAGTCTGCAATGAGGAAACCAGACCAGCGATCAGTGGCCTGACAGCAGACAGAATGAAAGACGGGAGACATCGAGCGGCAGAGGACAGAAGACGGGGAGAAGGACGGGCGAAAAAAAAGTAGTTGGTATCGGAGTGGGCCAGAATGAGAGCTGGATGAGAAACAGCAAAGGCACGCAGGAAAAGGCAAGAATCCACAGAAGGTAAGAGTGAGTGCAGAAGTATTGGCATGTTGATTGAGCGATACAAATCTGTTTTCAGCTCAAGACCAGTAATTCAAGGATGAGCTGAACAGCAACTCTCAGATTCTGAGATGTCGGAAAGTGAAACGATCAAAGCGATTGATTAGCTCAGAGAAAACAGTTCCGGGACCAGAGGGTAAGCCAACCATCTTCCCCTACAGACTGAAACAGCAACAGGAAATGTCTTGACGGAAGCAGAATGACTAACATTTATGGACCGGCCGATGTAAGAAGTACACCCGAGGGACACAGACCCCTCCCGCTGGACCCTAAGGAGTACAGATACGCCAGTTGCCTTGACCTCACGTACAGTAACAGTCTTTGAACGACTGATAACAGACACACGTTACAATATCAGAAACAACTACGGAAACGGTCAACACACGTTTGTAGCAGGTATAAGTAAGGAAACTCAGTTATCTGTTCATTATAACGACAAATGGAAGTTTAATGAAAGCACAGTAAATGGCGCCAGTATTTTTCGATTTTCAAAAGACATTTGACAAAGTAAACTACATAATTTTACTGAAGAATCTAACCTTAACAGTTAATAAGGCTAAGACAGGAAGATAAAGATGACACAAAGTTCAGACGTTGTTTCAGATGGCACCACAGGGACCGTGTTGACCTCGCTCCTCGACAGTAATGATATCAGACATGGTTGGACGAGGTGGAGTCCGCCAGGGGTGTTGCTGACGACACCAGAGTGCGGGCTGACAGTGTACCGGAAGCTGACCAGATGGAGCGGGACGGGAGGTCGCGACCTGATGTACATGTTGGTCACACCTTTGTGTGTCAGTAAACTGGTCACATCACACAAACCCCTAATTACCTGTTTATGATGAAGTCTTTATCCCGAGACGTGTACAGTTGTCTCATGTTACATGTTACTGATTATGTTATTTCACAGTGGGTGTTACCCCCAGCCCCATCAGCTCCCCCCCGCGAGGGTTGTGTACTGATCTCCTGTACATTGGATCACTTACTGGTCATAGGGGATGGGGTGGGGCGGGCCTGCGGCCCCTGTACCACACTAAGACCAGACCGCCATGTTTGGTGGCAATCATGTGTGTGTACAGTGTGGACAAGACCAGTTGATATCTTTTTTTTTTTTTTCGTTTGTTTGATACAGGAATAACGTGTTCCATTTTGGGAGAAAAGAAAACTGATCATGATGAAGGAACGGAGATGGTGAGCGACACTGCTCAGGTGACAGTGAACCCGACGGGTAGGATCAGGCAGGTTGAGGGAGGACGGAAAGGCCAGGGAAGGAGGAGGACTTTGCTCTCTCTTGAAGGACAGAGGACACACATACACGGAGGTTAGGAGAGCGGGGCCGCCGTACTTGGTGCCGGTGAGAGATGGGAGCACCATCGGGGGTGGTGGTTGGAGAGGAGTGACAGAAGGGGCGCAGGCGAAACGGGAGGATTGTCATCCACTTAGCCAAAAGACGGGTTCAGGAAACGGTATTCCATGCTGGAACGAATGAAACCCACGTACGTATGAAACAGCTGCTCACAGGAAGACTAATCACCTCACCTATACAACCTGCCAGGTGTGGGAAAGCAGACTTTGTCGTGTTGATTATGTGGAGTTTGCAGGAGAGAGAGAGGAGGATATGGTCATTCCCATCACGTTCGTTATTGGAGAGTCGTAGTGTGATGTTCGGGAATTCAACAGAGGAACTAAAGCTATGTTGAAAGAAATTTAGGATGGAGAAACTTCGTTTTAGCAGCATTGAACCTAACCAGGTTATTGTTTTCCCACTCTGAGATGCTGCACAGGTCCGCTGTAGAGAGATGATTTCAGTACGAGAAAAAGAACAAGCATTATAGTCAGGAGAGGAGATAAAGTGAATTGAAGTGAATACGGCGGAATCTTGAGAATGAGACTGGACAGGGTTGGCGGTTGAGGAGAGAGCGGGTATGGAGACAGACGATGAGCCATGGGACCAGACTGAGAAAACGACAGGAAGAGAGACGAAAGTCACGGCATCAGCGAAGCGGTTGGAGAGAGGGAAAGCTGTGCATCAGCAAACAGAGAGAACGGAAGTTAAAAACCAAAGATTTACACCGCACTGTCAAATGCTTTCGAGATCTCGAGGTCTTCGACAGAAGTTTAACCGAAATTCCTGAGAGAGGAGCACCAAAGGCGAGTCTCATAGGAGAGAAGATCACTTGCAGACCTTGCGCTGCGAAAGCTGTACTGGTGCCCAGATAGAGGGTAATGGCACTCTGTGATCAGAAGTGAGAATTGAGGAGAGTTTCAAAGATTTTATAGCAACAGCTCAAGTCGGGCGATGACATTAAGGGTTATAACAGTCTCCTTTCTTAGTGATGGCCTGCACCAAGGCGTGCTTCCAACAGAAGTAGGCCGGCAAGTATCGGAGTCATTTATCCCAGAGGCATGCCACTCCCTCACGACTCTGGTGGTTATTCTGTCATGGCCGTAAGCCTCGTCCACTGGAAGATGGGACGGTGTTTAGAGTGGGCTGTCCGGGAGAGGTCATAGGTTCAGTGGGAGGCAGAGGCAGGAAGGGAGTCAGAATCATCCAGTGTTGAACTACAGGAATATGAGCCGTATGAAATCACACTTGGTTTGGGTAGCAATAAGCATTTTGTTAATATTTACTCCCAGCTCATGTGTTTCTGTGTCAAGATATCATTGGATTGTTCTTTCACTGAATAGTTCATTCACTTTTTGGTTTATTTTTTGTATAATTCATTTAATGTTTAGTTCACAAAAGAATGAAGGACACACGACCATGTATTTCAATAAATCTCGATATAGTGTCAATCCACTCTGGGTCACCAGCTGAGAGCAGCATAATGGTCCATAACACATGTTACCCAGTCACCTCACCCTAACGAGGTCACCTCACCTTAGCAAGGTCAGCCTTTTATCAACTGCAACAAGGTCACCTCACGGTAACTTGAACAAGGTCAACGCAAAACTTGTTCAAAAGTTTCAGACACTTGCTGATAAAGTTTTCCTTTTGTCATTTTTAATTACATGAAAAGTTTGTAAAATTGTTTTAGCTATGTTTCTGCTCTCTCTGTCTCTCTCTCTCTCTCTCTCTCTCTCTCTCTCTCTCTCTCAATACATTAGGGAAAGCTTGAGGACTGAGAGAGCATGAACCGTGTCCGCTCGCTCCCTGTACACCTGCCAGGTACAACAGGCTGTGCTAGGACCCCTGCTCTCTCCTCTCCCAGCTCTCCCAAGACAGCAGCCTCTCTACTCTCACAAATCTCCCAAGACACCAATCTTCCTCCTCTCCCAAGGCAACAGCGTCTCTCCGCCATAACTTTCGCCAGGATACCGGCTTTTCTCCTCTCAAAACTCTTCCAAGAGAGAGGCCTCCCTCCTTCCGTAGCTCTCCCAAAACAAGCCTCTCTCCTCTCTCAGCTCTCTCAGGACCCGGGTCTGGTGATGTCACCAGACGTGTCGGCCGGAGGCGCCCTCTACCACAACTAATTCAGAAGGTTCGCTTGCTCATGAGACTTGTGGCCCAGGGGCTCCGGGTCAGTGTCGAAGCAGAATTCGAAGCCTCTGGTTTGAACCTGCAGTTCTCCTTAACTGTTAAGACTCGACCATTTTATGAGCGATTTTGATTCCTTTTGATAATTATTGGCTCATGACTTAGGTCTGATATTTGCTGGTTCATACGACGCAGATATTCGGTGAGAGTGTCGCTTGCGGTGGTTCATCTGAGAGTTGCTGGTTCATCAGACTGAAGAAGATTCATTCTTGAGTTGGCGCGGCGCCTGGGTGTGTTCAGCCTCCTGGGGAGTGTGACGGGAAGAGAGCTTTGCCGGTGCTGCTTCCAAGCAGGAGCACACGACTCTTCACAAACATTATGATCGAAGATGTTCGGCAAATTGAGGTCTTGTTCTGGGTCCTGGCGTGAAGAACTGGCTGTGTCTCAGTGTTCTGCATGTTATGCTTACGTTGATGTGGTGACGAGTTTAAGTGTCATTCCGCTGTTCACGTTGCGGGAAGGGTCAGGTCAGGTCAGGTCAGGCGCCGGGCCCAAACCAGCCACCCTCTCAAGGGAAATAGTGACAATAACAACGAAAATCCATCGAAATATGACTGTAGCGCCTACTTACCGTTCCTTTCTTGCGGGTTGCCAATACAGAACGCGTACACACACACACACACACCCAGCCACAAGATTTTCCAGGCACCCACACTGTGTCCCCGTCACTCACGAAGCCTCTCATAATGAAAGATGGCGACCCTCAGCTCACACAGCGCCACCAGCTCTTAATACATCTGAAAAGTTCAAAGATATTACCGTTCACTCACAGACTTGTCATGTCTTTGCTAAGTCTCACAATTCTTTATGAGAAATCCTTTCTTTTCTCAAGGTTTAGTACTCGCTCACATAGCTACCAGGTTGCTCACAAAGTCTTCCGCTCAAGGGCGCTCTCCAGCCCACCCACATGTCCGCAAAGCCTCCTTTGTGCGCACAGAGCCTTCCTCTTCCTCAAAAATCCTCCAATTTGCTTTCAGATCCTGCCTCTACCTCCTAGAGCCTCCCTCCAGCCCATAGAACCTTATCTTTGCTCTTAAGCTTCCTACATTCTCATAAGTTTCCCCGGCCCTATGAGCAGCACTGGACGCTGTACACCACATGCCCAGGTTGTGTCATGGCCGGGTCAGGTCTCTGTGTCATGGCCAGGTCAGGTCAGCATGTCATGGCCAAGTCAAGTCACTCTGTCATGACCAAGTCAGGTCACTGTGTTATGGCCATGTCAGGTCACTGTATCATAGCCAGATTAGATCAGCATGCCATGGCCAAGACAGGTTAGCGTATCATGGCCAGGTCAGGTTAGCATGTCAGGGCCAGGCCAGGTCAGGTTAATAAAACATGGCCAGGTCAGGTCAGGTCAGGTCAGGTCACCAGTCTGTCTCGCCATCATATTACCCCACCTTACCTGACCAGGCTTGTGTTGGCAGATGTGTTCCCACCACACACGTGTGTCTCTGGTCTGACCTCTATTTGCTACTCACCTGGTCTCTCCTCTCTATCTCTTCATCCAGGAGAGACCAATCTCTCTCTCTCTCTCTCTCTCTCTCTCTCTCTCTCTCTCTCTCTCTCTCTCTCTC
>JAYMFT010018281.1:0-16549 GCA_038088735.1 Panulirus argus
TATATATATATATATATATATATATATATATATATTCTCTCTAAGATCCTCATCATTTTCAATAATTTTCCGTTAAACAAAATATATCAATTCGAATATATTTGTAACTCTTGAAAACTAGCGGAAGTCTTTATATAATGGTACCGCAAAGATGATTTCAATTCTGAACATAGATATTATCCTCCATTACGCATTCGCGGTCCAGGCCTTTAATAACCTTCCTAATGGGTCGATGGCCGTTAAACCAAGCCAACCAACCAATCATACACAGTCTCCTACAACTGCAGCGGTGGATGCTATTGCCATGCCGACTAGGTAAAGTTTACCATCATGTCATAGCAGAATATCCACGTTTATATATTAATCAAATACTTTTTTCTACATAAGTACTTTCAAAATACTACTAATGAAATACTCATAAAATACATAAATAGGTTCCATAGCTCTCACCTTGCACCTTTAACTCCAGAAAAGAATTGCTGGCCTTATGACCATCTACATAGGTCGCTGGTCGTTAAACCCATCAAACCAACAGAACAACCAACGAGAGTAACTCAATATGGATTACCATAGTCTCCCCTAAACGGACAGCATACCAGCTTTCTACTTCCTCTCTCTCTTTCCTTTCCTGATATTAAAACTTTCCTCTCGTTCAGACTTGATGCTTCCCTTCCAATCCATCCCTTGGGTCAATTACCATTACCTCTTTACTAAAATCGTTCACGTTAGTTTGGGATGTGACGTTCTGGACATCTGACGACGGTGTTAAAATATTTCTAATCCGTTGGTGGTTATAACCGGACGTTAACGGTCTTAATGATCCTTCAGAATTAACATTTATTTTAGCCCAAATAACCAATCAGTATATACAAGAGACAAATGTGCAATTAGAGCGTGTGTGGACTTTGATATTAGCCACCGAGGAAGGTGCCTAAGATAATCAGTTGGCGGTTGTAACGACATTTAACGACCTCAATGACCTCCTGCAGTTTATATCATGGCTCAAGCCCTAATGTTTATCCAGCCAACCGTTTACATAGATTTAATTTCACGACTGTTGAATATTAATTCTAATAATCATATCTACGCATAATACTCTTTCCATGCGAATTTTGTCGCCCTTTGAAAGGTCTAGCGTAAATTAATTATTATAACTGGTGAAGAAGTAATGGTGTTGGATGTATTACGGGTTAATGGGGTCAGTGCCGCCTCCTTCATTGCCACAGTCGGCCACGAGTGCACCCGAACTTTCATCACACAGCCAAGGGAGTCCAACGTTAATTACAGTGATACATACCAAGCAGGAGGGGTGTCAGTGGCCTCAGCTCTCTCTCTGTGTCTTATCCTCTACCTCTGTATCTCTGTATCTATCTACCTACTGTGTATTTTTAATTTTTCGTGTTTGCCAACATGACATGGGCCGTATTGGATTAGGACTAGAGAAAATTCTAGAATTGCGGACGCACACGTCTGTCGAGTTTACCTGGTAAGCTGCGAGGGAGAGTGCTAACCGGGAGGAGGGTGGTGGTATGCACGGAGCATCAGATTAGGGAGGAACAATGTGGTTTCAGGAGTGGTAGAGGACGTGTGGACCACACATTTGCGGTAGGAATTTTAATGAGAGAGGAGAGGAGGAGGAGGAGGAAGAGGAGGAGGAGGATTTGTGAGTGGAATTTGTGGTCTTGGAGAAAGCCTATTGACTAGGGTATTACTAATACATGGTGCAGGACGAAAGCTTTAGGAGTGGAGTTTTTATCGAGGGAATAGGGCGTGTGTGCGAGTAGGAAGGGAGGAGAGTGAGTGATTCCACGCGATGGCGGGTGTTTGTCAAGGGTGTATGATGTAACCACGGCTGTTTAATCTGTCTATGGATGTGTTGGTGAGGGAGGTAAATGCAGTGATCATGGAGAAAGGGGCTGGTCTATAGTATGCTGGGAATAGGGATGCTTTGGAAAATGAGTCAGTTGCTGTTTGTGGATGACGCGGCTGTGATGGCAGATTCGAGCGAGAAACTACAGTAGATGGCGTCGGTATTTGGCAGGGTGTGTGAAAGGAGGAAGGTGACAGCTAATATGAATAAAAGCTTTATCGCGTCTATGGACGAAAAGGAGTGCAGTCTCGTTACGTTAGTACATACCGTCAGTTTACCGAAAAGCAGTACGTTCTTGTCGAGGAACTACTCGCTGCTAAAGACGTCAATTATTTCCCTGCTCCTAATTGGATCACAGTCTCAAAGCTGTGAGAGCACCATAAAATGAATTCCGAGGCTGTATAATAACAATGATGATAATAGCGCAAGGAATACTGCGTGTGTATGATTACAGTGTCTTACCCTTCAATGAACTTTGCATTAATTAGCGCCTGATTACAATTGCTAATGCTTGATTGCAAATGTCATTTCTGCAAATTAACGTCCACCTCTTGATGTTACATCTCTGTTCCAACATTCTATTTCTGTTCTTGCTCGTCTTTGTATAAGTCTTGCGTTCTGTGCTCGGGAGAGTCTTGGATTCGAAGAAACCTCTCTTCCTATATAATCACCACCTCTGTATAACACCTGCCTTTACCATGCTCCCTCAAGGTAAACACAAGCTGGTCAACACGTGCATCTTAAACTCGTGTCTAGCCCATGTATACCAGCACACACAAAGCGCCCCTACCTATCTCCTAAACTTTCTCCTTGTCTCGGCCCGCAGGGCGTTCAAGGGCGGGATGCGGTGCGTGGACAGCTACACGGCCCAGTGCCTGTCGGAGGTGGAGCGGGAGGGCCTCGAGCAGCACTTGAAGGGGGCGCGCAGCACCCTCGCCTTCCTCTGCGATGACCCCGTCTTCCAGAGAGGTAAGCTATTACCACCACAACCACCACCTGCCCCTTCATCCTACCACGATCCTCTTCATCATGCCTCATTCTGTTTGCGTCTCACCAGGATGAACTTAAAGTATTTCAAAGCCTCCATCACTCCTCGCTTTCCTCATATTTTTTGGTCGGGCGAAACAACGTTTCGCTTAGCGTTTGATGATTACAGACTAATTGCGTGAGAGTGCCGCAAGGTGAGGTGTGGTAATATTGACATACTTCCAACATAAAGTCATTAGTCTCTCGGTAATGACAATTAGGTGTCCTCAAGGTTCTAAAGAAAACAAAAAAAAAGTATCTCTCTTTCTGTCCCCATGGTTGTGCTGGGAGTGAAGTAGGTAGAGTTCGTCGTATCCATGGTAGCGGAGGGCAATGTGTCTGGCAGCACGTATCATGGGATTAGGTTACCCGTCTACAACAGGGTGACTCACCCAGTCACACGGGTCGGGTCACCACTGCCTGTGGCGGGGTGACCCCTGAGGCTCACATCAATCACACGGGTCAGGCCATCCTTCTACAGCAGGGTGAACCCCCTGTGGCTCATCCACCCAGCCGCGTGTGTCAACAGGACTCGAACTTTGCGACTTCAAGTTCAGAAATCGCAAGACCCAATCGCTAACGCCCACGGCACTAACCCCTAAATCCAACTCCAGTCGCTGTATCTGTCACACAATTATCTTATCTCCTCACTTATTGCGTGGTTTAACGTTCCTTGTATGCAGTGCCTACATATGAAGCCTATGTATACCAATAAACTTGTAAACTTTGGTGTACTGTGGTGGTAAGTTTACGTGAGTTTAACAGATCAGCTGTTGGCGTTTCTTTTTTTTTCTTTTAGGAATGTCCCGCCTGTAAAAGTGAGCTATACCGTTCATAAACGATGCTAAACATATGCACAATGAACATGGATGCGAAGGATTCATTATTCCCAGCCTGCTAATCAACTGTTCCAGACACAGCCACCAGGGTGAAGGGGAATGGGTGTCGGAGTCACACACACACACACACACACACAGGGGACCGTCTCTGACGATAGGTATATCTCTGTCAGACATTTACATACATATTAGGAGGACTGGCAGGTGTCAAGGTTCGGCGGGAGCCCCAATATCTGAGTCGTTATGTAGCCTGAGGGACGATGACAGAGACAAAGGAGGGTGCGGAAAGTCAATGGTCATACGGGTGATGTCATACTAGCATCACATTAGGTATAAATACACAATCATCTAGTGAAGGGATCCATGGTCTCATACTTACACCACAAGAAGTAAACGCAGTATACTTACACCACAAGAGGTAAACGCAGTTATCTACTAGGTCTATGACCTCATGCCAAAACCACATTCAGCTTTTGGCCTATCAACCACCACAATCATTAAGACCGCCGACAAGATATAACCACCAATCGAAAAAGAAAAAATATTTGATCAAAGCCATACACGCTCTAACTGAATATATAGCCTTGTGGGCTGATTATACATACAAATCTAATTATACTTGTCAAAGATATTTATAAATATATGACCGATAAGTGTTTATGTAAAAAATGCTTAAAAGAATGTTGCAAAAATGTTTATTTTTCACGAAACGAAACTCACAAGGCAAAGGACATTTCATTTTAAATGAAAACAATGAAAAGACGATAAAGATTTAATTCCTTGCTATATATTCTGCTCTTTAAATAACTTAGTAAAGAAAAGATGAGAGGAGTTAATTTTAAGAATTCGGGTTTCATAATACGTTACGCTCTGGATTAAGAACACCCATTATGAGACAGAGACTATTTAATTTCAAAATTCCAAGCAATATCACCTGACTAAGTTACAACAGTTCCCCCAAGTTGGCACAAAGAACGCTGGGAGAAGCAAAATTAAATTTCGGTTAAATAAAAAGTAATAATAATAATAATAATATTAATAATAATAATAATACAGACATGGTACATATATACAAAGTTAAGAAACGGGGCAACACGAATGTAAAACTCTCTCCCCGCAACACAGATACATAGTAACTGCATAGTGATGACATAAAAAGAAACAAACAATTCATAACACACACACACACACACACACACACACACATATATATATATATATATATATATATAATGAGTTTAGAAATATGGGCTTGTTGGTTAGTATCAGTGATTTTGTTTAAACGAATTGTACTGATCATCTTACTGACTCATCTGTATGAGATTGGGGTGCAGGTGTATCTTAATATCTTACTGACTCACCTGTAAGACAGACAGGGGTGCAGGCGTATCCGTTCCACTCACTCTCTTACAAGATGTGTGTGTGTGTGGCTTCTGCGGAAGGCGTTGATGGAATACGTGGAGGGGAAATGAACAGATACAGGAAAGGAAACGAGAAGAGATTGAGAGAGGGAGAGTAAATTAGGAACGGGAGAAGGAAAAGAGAGCGATGGGGTGGGAAACAAAAAGAATGATAATGCCTCACAACGCACTCACCTGCTGGTTAGTCTCACAAAACACTCACCTGCTGGTTAGTTTCATAACACACTCACCTGCTGGTTAGTCTTACAACACACTCACTTGCTGGTTAGTCTCATAACACACTCACCTGCTGGTTAGTCTTACAACACACTCACCTACTGGTTAGTTTCATAACACACTCACCTGCTGGTATGTCTTACAACACACTCACCTGCTGTTATGTCTCATAACACACTCACCTGCTGGTTAGTCTTACAACACTCTCACCTGCTGGTTAGTCTCACAACATACCTGCTGGTTAAACTCACAACGCCCTCACCTGGGGGTTAGTTTTACAACACACTCATCTGCTGGTTAGTCTCACAACACACCCAGCAATGTTTCACATCACACTCGCCTAAGGGAAAGTACTTATAGTATCAACACAGTGAACACTCACCAACATTATGTACACATCGTCCCCAAAGGAGAGGCAAAACACATCATTGTATCCCTCAAAGACTGTATCTTGCGTCTGTTGTGTTGCTTCAGGACAGACAACAGCCAGCTGCCTCCCCGTAGCACTCCGGCGCTACCCTAACTAGGTCACGTACACCAACACAACCGCCGCTCGAACACTGCAGTTAGGGATGATCCCGCAATACATCAGCCATTACGAGGCCTTCCCCATACTCTACCGCGCGTTTCCCGCATAGTTTCGTTGCTTTCCCAAGCGTCTGTACACCTGCATGCTTACAGGAAACCACTGCTTTCGGCCACTGAAAACCAAAACCGCTCGAGGAACAAAGAAAGCAATGTTGTGGTAGAAGGATGGGTAAGATTATCGAAATTTAGTTTTGAAATTGTTGATGAAAATAGATGCCACGTAGTGCTTTCTTTGGGCGCTGACTATATCATCAGAGCCGTCTGTTGGCGGGATGGCATCCATTATCCCACGTTGGTTCGGATGATGGTTGGCTGGATATTTAGGCTTTAGGCCTACCGACCACTAAGGTCGTTAATGCCCATAGGTTATAACAACAAATAGTTGTTGATCTGTGGTAAACTATGGAAGTCTTCTTGTGATTCGAGGAAAGTGAAGCTTTGTTGATTAATGGTATTCAAGAACTTCCTTGTTTGTTCACCATACGGCTGACTGATGGAAACTCTAACCTGCAAAATCCAAATGTAAATAAAAATTAATTTTTAACCCTCTCTTTAATAAATGTAACACACACACGATAAAAACGTCTTGCTCTTCATTTCTTTGTGCATTAACTTTAACTACACAATCAGCCAGGGGGAATTATGCTCATTACAGAAAGCGAAATAGTGGTTTAAAAAAAGTGCTTTTTAACAAAGCAAAATTTCCATATATATAAAGTTTACGTTAACCCAAATGTCAGCAAGTGCATGATCAACATGAGCCACATACATACACCAGAAGAATGTGTTAAAGTATTTTCTAGTGGGGGATGTGTAGTTTGATGTCGAGCCACCTTAATGATCCTGTCAACTTTGGTTCGGCCTAAAGCCTAGCAAAACTGTTTAATGACTCTTCAGATGGGAGATGTATGTACAACTTAACGTTTAAAGGCCTCCTTAATTACCCTGTCAACTTTAGCTAGGCCTGAAGCCTAACTTAAAACTGTTCAATAACTTGCGTTCCCACTTTAACACTGCAGCTGGGCCGGGTGTGTTGTGTTGGTGAACTCTCGACACTTGCCAGATGCTTCTGGTAATATTATACATGGGGTACCTAGTGACCACTAGGATCGCGATTCCTCTATCAAGGAATAAAGTATTGAAACTGACACTGAACTGTGTTGGTGATGACTCTTGGGAGTCGATGACGCCCTAGAGTGGTTTATACTCTAGTGTACTGAAGATGTGAACTACTGAAGAGACATCTGGTTTAGAATACTATTTCCATCTATGTAAGATTAAGGATGCTAGGATATTGTTACCGTCCTGCAGACAATAACTTCGTCGTAGACTATCAGGTCTTGTGTTATCTGTCCTTCCCATGTACTACTATCCTCCAGCAGATTTTATAGGCGTCATAGACCATCTGCTTCTATAATCTGGCCTTCCTATGTCCAGGTCTTCAGCTGATAATCCTCATCATTGAGCATCAGGTTCTTCTATTACCTGTCATTTCCTGCATTACTGTAATGACTTTCAAAACAGATGACTTCCAGCAGTAGCCCTCCCACCACTCATCACGTACACCCTGCCTTTGGAAGCCATTAGAATATTAACACTTCCCCTCAGCTTCTCTCACTAAAAAATTACCGTCATCCTAGTTCAGGAGACATGACTTATGACTCTGAATATGTGAACCGTTGGAGGATGAGAGAACAGAACAATTCAGTGTTGTGATATTACTGAACATTATGAATTCGGTGCTTCTGTCATTTGCTCTGAAAATATGAACATATTTTCAGATAGACGAATGGTAGATAGATAGATAGATAGATAGATAGATAAATAGATAGATAGATAGAAAGAGAAACTGAATATATATATATATATATATATGCCTGACTAGCAAACACCCACAAGCCTCCGTGATGCAGCAGTTACCGTTATGTACCACTAGTTAGCAAGGGCCAACCCAGGGTCGGTCCAGCATGGGCTCGAATCCTGGGCGCAGCAGTCGGCCCACATCCAACCCAGCTCTTCATCCACCCCACACGGGGCTGGTCTATGAATGTGTGTGTGTGTGTGTGTGTACAAATAGGACTAAAATTATGGCACAAATATACAAGAACAGGAGACGGGGCAACAAGAGTGTAAAACTTTCCCCAGGAAACACAAAATATAAATCATACACACACACACACACACACACACACACACACACTGTATATACCATAACGTGTAGAGCCGTGCAGTATGCGACTCCATTACCACCAATCCCACAAATGTTTCCCCAGTCCCTCTGATGCAGGTTACTAACACAGAAGGAGGAGGAGGAGCTACGCACTGTTGCGTGCAGATGTACCCCAGAGCCCATCCTCCGCTGCGACACAGCCGACACAGATTTACCTTCAACTGTGTCTGATTTGCATTCTGCATCCCTGGAGCATTTCCTCCAACTTCCTGAAAGGAGTCGACTTGTTCACGATAATAAGCTGAACCTTGGAATTGGGATGAGCAAGTAGTGCAGCTTGCTTGCTTGCTTGCTTCACTCGACGACATTCTGAGAGCATTTCTCCAGGAGCTCTGTCTCTCTCGGCCATTGTCTTGTTCCCCAGGCGTTGTGTCTAAAGACCGTAAGTGTTAGGGAATATTTTCCGGGCGAGTATATTGTTAACGCGTTACGATATTAGATGATATACTTCAAATAACTTCTCCCTCTTCGAAATTCCCCAGACACGATTTGAGCTGCATGTTTTATGCAACATCCATTATGAATTGCCTCGGGTAACTTGAACTATGCATCAGGTTTCTGACAAAATGGCTAAAGCAATAAATCGTAAGTATGAAATATGTTCGACAATATGCCTTAAGGCAAAATACCTTATGAAATAAGTCTATGACGACATATGTGAGCGTGATACTTTTGGTGTGTTCAGTTTTATAGGTATAATTAGAGAGAGAGAGAGAGAGAGAGAGAGAGAGAGAGAGAGATATCGGTCCTTTGCGGGTAATAGCAACTCGAGAGCACACAATCGCCTTGTGCCGAGCTGTGCTACTAACAGCAACTACTTTTTGTGTGAGGAAGTGTCAAGGGACAGTGCCAAAAGCTTTGTTGATGTCTATTGCCAATACAACTGTGCGGTGACGGGTGGTTATACTTGGTTGAAGCGATCTAGGCGTTGAGAATATATATATATATATACTAAATGCCGGTGACATTAATTTCAGCGTAATGTTGTTCTTTCCGTCCGCCAATAGCGGCTTTTCCTGCCTCGTCCGTCCCAACTTTTGAATTGGTTCCCAGATATCCTTGTGTGTCAACACTCAACGGTTTCTCGTATCGGATATTTTCTCTTTTTCCTTTTCATTCGTGCGCGCTGTTTTTCAATTTACTCGTCTATTTTTTTTTCCAGAATTCTCTCCCTAGACTAGTTTCAAACGCTGGTATGCCAACCTCAGTCAGGCTGTTGAAATACCATGAAAGGCTAGGTTAGGCTAGGTGTTTAAATTCAGTTTGTTGCTGGCTAGGTGATAAGGTTAGTTTAAGTGGTTAGGTTAGATCTGTTTAGGCTGAATTTGTTGATTTAAGTTTGGTTTAAGGACTAAAGACGACACCTAAAGAGAGAGAAAAAACAAGTAGGCCAGTATCCCTTCACATTAGAAAAAAAACGAAAACAATGAAATGCTTTATGAACTTCCAGCGCTCTCTTAAACACGACATAGTAAGTAAAAATAACCTATAAATCATTGATACTTAACTCTTTCTCTGTCTGTCTGTCTCGTTATTTCCATATTAATTAAAACTTCTCACATAGAACGCAAAGTGTTCAGGTCACGTTACATAATTCTCATCCCGTTTCTCCCAGTCACCCCAAAGTTTGGCAAGTTCTCATGTTTATGAGATTCCTAATCTTATGAAGGTGGCGTGCGTCATGATGTATGAGGTAAAGAGCAATTGGAATTAATTCATGCAGGGGTGTTGGCATGCACAGTGGTGGTGGAGTGGTGGGTAACATGTGGATCAGCTGTTTGCTTTGACGGATATTGTCTGAGAAATAATTGGACAGAGAAAGGGATTTTTATGTGGTATTTTCAGAACCGGAAATAACGTATGATAAGGTTAATGAAAATAGAGATGCTTTGTGGAAGGTGTTACGATTATTTGGTGTGGAAGGAAAGCTATTTGAGTCTGTGAGTACTTTTTGGCGAGAATAAAGCGTGTGTGCGAGTACGGAGGAAGAAGGGTGAATGTTTCCAACACTATAGTCACACTTATTTCACTGTCCCCAATCAAAACAAGTGACCTAGTAGCCTCAGACTATAACGAAGGTACCTCGAAATCATAGGCAAGACTCAAGAGTACCAGAACCTGACGATAAAATGCTAAGAAAGGTACTGGCATACTAGAACTTTTATATAGCACCAAGAGGACCTAAATTTTGCATGTAGATACTTCAGAATTTGGGCAAGGTTTTAAGCTACCACACACTGACCCTGAAGGTCGTTTTGAGGCCACCAAAGACCAATCCAGCCTTGTTAGATTTAACTTAGTTCATTATACACATTTAAAGTAGGTAACTTTGCAGCCATAAATTGTAATGAAGATACCTTAGAAGGAAAAGAAGGATCAAAACGATACTAAAGCTCAGCCTTAAAGGCAAACAAAGGCGACCTTATATATATATATATATATATATATATATATATTGGACCTGCGTGTGGGATGTGTCATTCGACCTGCAGGAACCTTGTGAAAGGGCTCCTGGGGTTATATAAACGGTTATATAAAACGTGTGTGTGTGTGTGTGTGTCATACAGAAAAATTACGCTTAAAATGAATATAATTCCATTGAGAGAACCAACAAAGAAGGAAGCATTTTTTGATTCATCAAAGAGCCGAATATTGAGGACCTGGTTGACTCGACTACAGTACCTTGTCTTTGTTTCCTAGGCAAACAAACTACATTTTACCTGAATTTTGTTCAAAGAAAATGTAACCTTTTCTGGGATGACTTTAAATACGGCATTTAACCTTTTTTTTTTTTTCTTTCTCAGAAACTGAGAGCTTTAATTTTTCTCGTCTTTCATGGTAATGAAAGATAAGTGTGTTCGCTGTAGGTTGAGATAATAGAAGTGTTGATGTCTGAGGCGGTAAACATAACCGACTTGCAATTATATTTTTTTCTTGGGTGAGAAAATATGTGGCAAGATGACCTGTGATTTGTAAAGTATTAAAATTATGTGTGTGTAGCGATTGGAAGTCTTTTAGTGTTTAAACTGGCTGGTTATTTATGTAACAGGCGTTCTTCCCGACGCCGGGATTGTGACTCATGTGGGTGTATGAGGTATACATGATAAGGATGGAGGAATGTATGTTTGTGTGTGTGAAAAGTATACAGAAAGCTTGATGTACTGGGCAGGAGATGTATGTACTACGATCTCCAGCGGCTGTAAAGATATAAAACAGCGAACCAGAAATCTTTTTCATCCCCTCCAGAAGATGTTTCCTATAATCTCCCTAAAGAGAAGTTCCTATTTTTCTTTTTTATACCTTCGGTACTACGGCCATACTTCATTACTACGACACGTCTTAACTTCTCTGAGTTTCGTAAATTCTCTTGGAGTTTTTTGTCGATAAATTTATAATTTTCTCCCATTAAGAAACTCAACGAGAGATTGCAATTGCTAAAAATCAACCATTTTTGAAGGAAATGTTGATCAGAGGTAATTATATTAATCATCAGATCTGGGGGAAAACAAGAGGCGCGGGGTATTAACTAGATTATCCGAGCAGCCCCCAGCGATGGTATTAACCAGATTATCCAGACTCCCTACCAAAGTGATGTGATATTGATGACCAATATTGATGATGGATTGGTCGCACCCTTCTTCACACTGTTGACCTACATATCATCAATTCCTTCTTCCTCTGCTTGAGCGTCTTTTCTATCGTTTTCTTCGTGTCTTTCTCCGAATCTTTTTCACTCACTCTCTCTCTCTTTCTCTCAGTCATACACTCCTGTCAACCCTC
Organism: Panulirus argus; assembly: GCA_038088735.1. Classification (NCBI taxonomy): domain Eukaryota; kingdom Metazoa; phylum Arthropoda; class Malacostraca; order Decapoda; family Palinuridae; genus Panulirus; species Panulirus argus. The sequence goes on from JAYMFT010018281.1 coordinate 11,971, forward strand.
ACCCCTCTATCCCCGCAACACACTCGCCAAGCACGTTGCCTCTGCCCGGGGTGCCTCTTCCATCATGACGTAGGCAACACACACACACACACACACACGCCCTCTCTCTCGCTCAGAGTGCCTTCCCTGGGTAACACCAACAGCTTGACTCGCCTTCACCCTTCACCAATTACGTCCTGATGTTTCAACCCAAACGATTTATCCTCCAGCCTCATCTTGCTAATGCAGGAGAGAGAGAGAGAGAGAGAGAGAGAGAGAGAGAGAGAGAGAGAGAGAGAGAGGGAAAATCATTATCTGCATCATTCACTCATTCTTCATCCAGACAGTTTCAGTGGCTAAGTCTTGAGTGTAGCTAACCCTAGACCTTAATTGACCCTTGACCATGGATGACCCTTGACTGTGGCTGACCCTCGACCATGGCTAACCCTTGCCTGCCGTTGACCCTTGACTATTGCTGACGCTTGACTGTAGCTGACCCTTGACCGTAGCTGACCCTCGACCGTGGCTGAGCCTTGACCGTAACACAATAGGCAGGAAGTTATCTTATTTCCGACTGTGTTTTTCACAGTGACGATGTCTTAATACCTCTGGCCGTTGTAATATACAGTGCCAGAGTTATACTACAGCCATCTTCCTCAGTGCATTCCACTACCAAGCTATATATTACAGCTGGTTGTCTGAGGAAATCCCACTCTTAAGCTATATTAGCATTGATTAGCTGAGTAAACCCCATCCTGGAGCTATAGTACAGATGGTTCTTGGAGAAAAGCAGACTCTCAAGGTGCATTACAACTGGTTACTTGTGTGTAAGTCCCAGTCTTAAGCTATATTGTAACTCGTTACAAGTGTATATCCTATCATTAAGCTACGTCATAACCGTCCACCTAATACACAGATCCCAGCCCCAGAGTCTTGGGGAGAGTGGGGGCGGTATATATGCGTGTGTGTGTGTGTGTGTGTGTGTGTGTGTGTGTTGGGGTGGGGTGGAGTGGGGTGGGGTGGGGGGTGGGTGGGTGGCCGGTCCTGCTGGCGTTTAAAATTCCCATTCTCTGAAAGAAAACTCGACCCGAAAAATGTCAGCGGGGGAAAGTTACTTACGACGAGGGATCATTAACGTAACAATTACGCAGGGTCTTTAGAGGGACAAAATGTGAGGAAAAAAAGAAAAAAGTTTTTTTTTTTTCTCGCAGCAGTTGTCTTAGGCAACAGATGGTAAAGAAAACGAGTTCTTTGAAGACAAACAGTTTTAGGAGACAAATCCCCGAAGACAAAGAGATTCTGGGAACAACGAATGATGAGCAGATAATAAGATGCAAAGAATTCGTTCACGACACTAAGTATCGAGAGGTACCGAGGGGCTCCAGGAGGGGCAAAAGACAATAAGCAGCTGACGAAGACGGATCGTCAGGAGACCACACGGCTCCCGCCCCTGCCTTGTACAGGACCGTCAACACAAGTGTTGTAGTGAGGAAGCGGAACTGTACATTTATTTCCTGAGGTCTTGAATACATGGAAAGATTATATAGTGTGTGGTGGCCACCTTTGCTGGAGTGTGTGTGTATGTGTGTGTGTGTGTGTGTGGGATAGGGGGTGGAGGGGGATCGATCTTCGCTTAGTTCCTTCTTCTGTTCTTAATTCTAGAAAGTAAGTATACAGGACGGGAGAAGGATGGACTATTCTATCCCTCCTCTTCCTCTCACTCACTCGCCTTTCACAAACACGAAGGTTTATTGGTGGGTAGTGCTGTCTCTCCCCTCTCTCTAGGGACGGGAAGATAACAACCTAAATAAAATTCGTAACATTCGGACTATAAATCATGAAAGAAGTAAGCCAGAATTCCCGGCAGACTTCATGAAAGTCGACCTTTTTTTAAGAAAAAAGGAAAGAGTAATGTCGTCTTGTGTTTAGTGAACTGTGAGGGGAACGAGGATGAAAGACGAGAGTCATTCCTTGGAGTCGTATCGATTGATATTGCCCGTATGGTGGGGTCGGGGACAGGAGGCCCAGCTGGCTCCGCGTTTGGTTCCCTGTGATTACGGCAAATGGATGGACCTTGTGATAACACAGACACACAGGACCCGCCCTACCCCGCTGGCTTTGGTGCCTTTGTCCACGCTCAGTTGGTCGACCGTCAGCGTGGCCATGGGGTATCGCCGACAGGAAGGTATTGGAAAAGTTGGGATTGGTATTCAGGGGACCAAAAAGTTCTATCTCAGGGGAGGATACGAGCGGACACTGATGACAATGAAAGGAGTGAACGTAGAGGAGAAATATTAAAACGGATCTATCTATAAACCTGATATTTTTTTTCCAATTACGTCCTTTGAGCAGAAAGTTACGAAATTTAGGTATGGGAGTACCGTCGTTCTCATGAGTGTCGTATCGACGCGTCGTGTTCAAGGGTCGTAACGTCGTGCTCAAGAGTCGTACCGTCGTGCTCAAGAGTCGTACCGTCGTGCTCAAGAGTCGTACCTTCGTCGTGAGTCGTACCGTCGTGCTCTAGGATCGTACCGTTAACCGCAAGGGAATGAGGAACATTTGACTCCAGACGTTGGAATCACCAAGGGGCGTCTCTCGTTAGGCCACTGTCAACAGAACTTTATTTAAAGTAGAAAAAAAAATCGACCAAACTTTATTTGACTTTACGGTTCGCCAAGCCTCTGACCTTGTGTTAAAAAGGGAGTCATTTCACAACCTAGTGGTTGTGACATTTCCGTAGGCTTGAATCTTTCAAATTCTATCAAAGACCTGACAAGTTTTCTACTAACACAAGTTAAATATTTATCACAGGATTTACAAATCATGGAATATTGGATAGAAATGTCAGATGATCATTTTGCCCCTACAAAAAAAATCATGGATACAACTGAATCTTACGCGGTTATAGGACGATTCGTCTTCAGCTGTTGCCTTCAGGAATTCTGCTATTTGGTGTTCAGTTGTACAGCTTCTAGTCATACCATACCATGTAAGTACAAAAGCGAAATTAAATATACCGCATTGCAATATACAGACAAATGCTCCCCCAATTGCTGCAGTAGCCATTACTCCCCATCATGTTATTTTCCTTCCAATGGTAGCGATACTGGCCAGTCAGTCACAGCCCTCATAAACTTCCCAGATGAGGGACGAAGCGCTCTAATACGGAGCTCAAGCACACCAAATGGATCAATATATTTTAAGGAGGACGTAACAACTAATTTTGACAGTATTTTACAATATATAGAATTTTTTCCATAAAGGTACGTATTAAATTTCGAGAAAAAAGTAATGGAAAATCTTATTTCTTATATTTAGTGTAATAAGCTTGTATGAAATAAGTTGTACTTACATTTATATAAAAAGATCATCGTTGTTATTATCATGATTATTATTTTTGGATAAAAACTCGCTAGATTCTCAGATAATTGGATTTTGAAAAATAGTATGGTAAACAGACATTTAAATTATAATAATAAATATAGATAAAAAATTAAGAGCGGCATTTAGTTACCAATATTTAAGAAGCCTCGGGTTTCAGATTTCAGATCTGTAATCACGAAAGTGGCTGACGATTCTTTGAACCAGAGGCAATTATGATCGATTAAAATGCTTTCAGCTCCAACTAGAACTTATTAATATATAAATGGTTGAAGGATACATCACCTGGAAACTTTCAACACCGTGCAAGGTAGAGCGCGTGCTGCCGCTCTCATATCTACGGAATATCAGATCAACAATGCCTTTCTGACGCTATTAACTATCGAGGCGTGTCACTGGCACGCTTTCTCTTGTTACCTTACCTTGTGACCGAAAAAATAATTCATATTCGCGAATTTTATTTCAATTTCTTTCTTTCTTTCTTTCTTTTTCATTGATTAATTTGTTGATTAACCGATTCAATGTAAGGAAAAAATATAACAATGGTTACTTCCTTACACACGCGATGGTGTCTAAGGGGAAAATATATTTGTCAACAAGGACAGAAGAGAAAGAGCATACAGCCCACGTATATCCTGAGTGTTGTGCAAGGCGACGAAGAGGGGCAGGAGCGGGGTGGGGAGGTGTGTGGGTGTGGGTGATCCTGAATATTCTCCCCTCCTGGTTTATCACTTTTTTAAAACTATGAGCCAGAGGAAGGAGCAAAGCGATGGCATTTTTTCCTCGAAGGTTCGCATTCTGGCGCTACCTCGCAAAGGTGGGCAAAGAAGAGCACGTAACACAAATAATACTAATGATAATGATAATAATAATGATAATGATAATAATAATAATGATAATAATAATAGTAATAATAATCATTATTATTATTACTATACTAATATTTTTATTATCACATAACTATTATTAAATTCTGGATACATGAGCACCGTACAGAGTGGTTTCCCAGGTAGCGTCCAAGTACTGAGGAGTGAGGGTGGCTGTAACGAGGAAGCCGGAGCTTACTTAGGCTTCATTTGTGTTTCGCCTCACCTAACAGGATTTCATGTGTGGCAAAAACGAAACGCCATTAGGGCAACAGATTATGTTGCTTTTGATATATATATATATATATATATATATATATATATATATATATATATATATATATATATATATA
>JAYMFT010018302.1:0-16547 GCA_038088735.1 Panulirus argus
AAAAAATATATATATATATATATATATATATATATATATATATATATATATATATATATATATATTTGTGTGTGTGTCTGTGTGTGATTATTAAGTATGTATTAAGGGGGGAAGAGTTTTACACTGATGTTACCCTATCTCTTAACCTTGTATATATGTGCCATATCTTTACCCCAATGTACACACACACACACACACACACACACACACACACACACACACACACACTAGCCTTTACCAAGTATGAGGTTATGCCATGATCGAAAAGTGAATTTTAGTAAGGTTCTGTTGCTGTCGGTGGAAAAAAGGAATGCAATTTTTATGAGGAACTTATCACTTCCAAAAAATCCATTATTTTCCTTTTCATGAATGTAGCAGTGGCTTGAAGCTGCAGGAGCCCCATTAAAAGGGGTCCTGAGGTTATATATCTAATTAACGGAAATTTGTGTAACTTCATGTGTTTCACCTAAAACAACATCATACCTGCCTGGCCTTCATGTCAAAAAGCAATTATAACAAAGTTGATAGCCACACAAAATGCCTTCAGAATAATCACAAGCTGCATACAACCACAAATAATGATAACCCCCATAACAAAATACTAACACTTCCAATACAATTTCACCAAAAAATGCACAACGCAGTTCTTTGCTACACCATTAGACACGTTTCACCCAAACTATTTCATAATTACCAAGCAACCCCAAGCAGAAATAAACAGTTTATCCCTGCCTCACACTTCAGCAGCCTATACCTACATCTAAAAAAAAAAAAAAAAAAAAAAAAATTATACACACCATAAAGACCCAATAAGCACTCTATGAAGGAATGGTTTATTACAAGATTTCAATAAAGCAAAGGAGTTTAGAGCAGTACAATTGTAAAAATATAGATAGCACTCCAGCCAGCCAGCAAATACAAGGTATAAGAGAGCATGGAACAAGTATGACAAGATAAGAAATGATGAACAAAGAATCTTTAAAAATAATATTGTGGAAAAGGCAGGTGAAAATACAAACCTTTTCAATATATTCCTCAGGAGGCAGTTGTCATTTAAGGGATTCAGAGGGAAAAATTATTGAGGATATTGAAAGAATATATAAGGAATTGAAATACACAAGTTCAAAAGTTTTTTTCACAGTAGAAGAAAACAGCCCCATCATCAGTGAGACTGAATGGGGAGGAAGTCTTGCAAATAAATGGATATCTAGAAAAAGGTATTAACAGAATACTAAAAGGATCTTATCCATATGAAGCTCATGGCCTTGATGAAATTTCACCATATATGCTGAAGATATGTGCAAATATGTTAGATAAACCACATGAATTATTGTTCAAGATTTCGGTGGAAAGAGGCAAAGTACCAAGGGAATGGAAATAGGCAAACATTCTCCATGAGTACAAGTATACATGAGAAAGGACACCTGGAACAGTTGAACTAGAGATCTGCCTCACTAACAAGTGTTATGTGCAAGGTTTTAGAAAAGATTATTAGAAAGCAAGAGGATGGTTTTCTGTGGAGTAGAAATTACTCTAATGAGAGAAGCATTGTTTTAGGGAAAGGAGTTCTATGAGAGACAACTAAGTTCTGGACAAAAGGCAAGGCTGGGTGAACTTGTACCTGGGCCCCCAAAAAAAGCATTTGACAGTGCACTGCTTGGGAGACTGATTAAGAATCTGGATTACCAGGCATGAATAAAGGGGAAACTCCTTCAGTGGATAAAAGATTATTTTGGTGGGAAGGAACAAAGGACAAATGTTAATAAGAGCTTTTACAAAATGGGTTGAGGTGATCAGTGGAGTGCTACAAGGTTCTGTGTCCATTACTCTTCATGATCTATGTGAATGACTTTCCTGAAGAAATGGAATCCTACCTGAATGTGTTTGCAGGTGACACAAAGGTCATGAGAGCACCAAAATGTGAGGAGGATTGCATCAGCTTACAAGGGGACTTAGACTCCAAAGCTAATGTGAGCATAGTTGATGAAATTTAAGCCAAGGAAATGTAAACTAATGAGGATAGGACTTAAAGCAAGATAGCCTCAATATGAATATTATCTAACAAGAAATAAGGTTTAGGATTCTGTGAGAGAGGAACTTGTGAGTCAAAACTGTTCCCAACCTGTTGCCAGGGTCCAATATTATGAGAACAGTTATTGAGACAAGTTGTCAGCTAGCAAATGTTAGAATAGCTTTTAAGTATATGGATAAGGAAATGTTTAGCAAGCTAATCATATTGTACCTAAGGCCAAAACTAAATTATGCTTTTCAGGTTTAGTCACTGTACCTAAAGAAGCACAAAGAGTTGATAGAAAAGGTCCTGCGGAGGACAACAAAGATGATACCACAATAAAGTAAGCTAAGTTACAGGGAGAAGCTTGAGGCTTTAACGTTACCCACATTAGAAGAGAAAAGATTGAGAAGTCACCTGATCACAGACTTTTAAATTTTCAACATTTTTAAAAGTGATCGACAATGTGGACAGTCAATAGTTCTTCAGGAGATGTAGGGATGAAGGACATAACACAAAATCGTTAGAAATTTTTTGAAAAGGTGGTAAATAAATACTTATATGGTATAAATGTGGTGGATGATTGGAATAGAAAGATGGGGGAAGTGGTTAATGCAGACAGCATATATAAATTTAAGAGGCTGCTTGATAGTACAGAATGTTCAAGAGATAAGGCCCTAAAAGAGTAAAACTCCCTCACCATACGGTATGAATAGGTAATTAATTACCAGACATACATCACTGAAAGTACACTTCCTAGGCATGTACCAGTTATACTTCATCATCTGGGCTCTGGACACCACCTGTCTCTCTGGCATTACAAATACCTGTTCAACATATCCAAAGACCCCTCATTTCTAAGGTGCTATGTCCTTCATGAAGGCACTGAGACCTTACCCCTCATTTGTCCTTTGCTAACATTATGACAACACACACAACCTTATATTTCTTGACCTGTGGCCCTACCCTGTGGACATGACCAGCTTCCTGTGTATTTTGGAAGTTGAAAGAAACAAATTTTGTGGCAGGAAGTACGGTGTTATTAGGCTCTGCCTGTAAGCTGTTGTGCAATACCACATTCAAGAAGTCCTCATCGACAAGACGGTGTCATCATTACTGGAAGGAAAGGAATGCAATCTCATCATGGCCACCTCTTTCCAAAGGAGACCATCACTTTCCTGCTGCTTCTAAATGGAAAGGGGCCTGAAAGCTGCAGGCACCCCATGAAAGAAATTCCAAGGGTTGTGAGATGATAATGATAATCTGTAGACAAAGCAAGACTAAGTACCCCGACACTAAGGAATAAGTCTGTTCTGGGAACAATTCATCTCTCTTGTCAGGATGGTAATGTTCCCTAGAGTGATTGCTGAAATCCTACCCATGAGTGATTTATGGAATCATTAAATTTTGTTTGTCTTCCTATTTTTTCTACCATATACCATTGATTGTACTCAATATGGAAATATAGCATACTCTTAAGTAACCATATCTATTCCCTTTCCTATTGTTTCAGTGTTAATATATTTTCACCAGTGTTTCTTTCTTATGCTAATCTGAAAGCAGCTAAATTCTCCATTAACTTGTGAAGTTTGCTTGTCCTCTTTTCTGACAACTGGATTGTGATGGTCTGCAAAAACCTATAATCAAATGTTTTATGCTTCTTCCATTTCCAGTGGTTGATTTAGGTATCAGTTAGATGAACTCTTATCCACTAATTTGCATTTAAAAACAAGGACTTGAAGTGAAAATAAGGACTTACTTAGCAAGAATATACAAGTAGAAGATAGAGGTATGGAATTTAGAAAATTAAGAGAAAGGTCAAAGTAGGGAAAATATTTAGAAAGAGACAAAAAATGTAATTTCTAAGGGGCAGTAAGGCCATCAGAATATGTATCAGATAACTTGTTGGATGTAGTGCAGATTTGCAGAGTGGAAAGAACCATAAGCAAAAGAACACTTAAATGGTAAAGCTTCCATTTTTCATTACAGACAACTTTTTCCTTTGAACTATTATAAATTCAGGTCATTTTTAATATACACTTTTTAATTTCATAAGAGGCTTTGGTTCCTGTGTGGATCAGCTACCATAATTTTATTTCAATAAGAATATTATCAAAATGAGCCACATAATCACCCCATTCTTATCAAACTCATGCTGTCATTTCTTATGGTTAGGTAATGACCGTACTAGTTATAATTCAAAAGTTTACATGTTTAAGCTTGTAATATTTACTTATTTCCCTACTCTGGCCATCCACAGGTTAACTAGTGCCCTGGAGGCAAGTGTTACTCGGTCATGCTTTAGTGTTAAACTTTTCCACCTTAAGGTATAGATGGCCACAGGTAAGCAGTAGATGGGAATCCAAGTAATATGATGTATCATAAATTTGGTACAGAAAATTGTTCTAGTTTTTTGTTCCATTCTTCATATGTGTATTGTAATTGATGCCCAGAAATTATACTAGCACCATATACTTAGATTATAAGATTTCTTCCCCCCCCCCCAAGTCATTTGTGTTTCTTGTTTGTACTCTCAGGTCAGTGTCTTTTGTGAATCAGTCAGCATATGACCATCTTGAATATATCTTGTAAAGATGTGTATATTCCAAAAATTTCATATTGTAGATTATTTACTTTTTGTGTTTGTCTTTTTACCATCTTTAGGGGAGATTTCTATCCTCATTGAGTTCTTCGTAAGGATTTCACTAAAAGATTCCTTTTTATGCTGTGAAATGTTCACAGGAATTCTGCTTGGATATTACATTGCCAAAAATTTTCTTAAGACAAAGACTCTCACATACATGTACAGGTCAGAGACACAGAGATGCAATTGCACATGGAATTATATACATTTTTGTGATGGTATGGCTCTGCTTTATTATCATTATCTCATACATTTTATGAGTTTTCAGTGATCATGTTAAAAGAATCACATATCTCTCAAGCAGGACCCCACTACCTGTTTGTACAAGTGTCTGCCCTTCTAGAATGATGCTGCTAGCTATATTGTCAGGGCTATGCATTGATACCATGCAATGTGTTGTAGCTTGATACTATTCTTAGTTTAAGAGTAATTCAATAAAATTTTCATACCTGTACATATTCTTCATTAACAACTTCGTTGGCATGTGATTTGGATTCATATATGAATCTGTTAATAGAAATGTAGGCTCTGGAAATTTAAAAAAATATTGACTGTCAATGTGTGATTTATGGTATCAAATTTGTTTTCACTATAGCTATTTTGTGAGTTGATATCAAATTTGTTTCCATTAAGAAAAGGGTTGCCGGTCTCAAAACACAGTAACTTTCCTACAACGTCTGAAATCATTTGTATGAGAATTTGTCACATTTTAGCGATTATATTTGACATAATTAAAAAACTACTAAGTTCTCTAGTGTACAATGTGTTCTTACATGTAACTTTTATTTTGAACGTTCAGTAATTTTCCCACCCAGCTTTGATCAGGTCCTGGATACGCGTGTGTGTATGTTTAGGTCAAAGCTCGGTAGATAAAAGTATAAATCTAAAACGAGCTGTGGTAATTAAGAGATAAATATGTACCATTTCCTGATGAGTATATTAAATTTACTCATTTAATTACAAAAGAAATCGAGACTTATGGCTTTAGGTTTTTCGATCATCACTCATGCTATTGCTGACACAACCTCATGTGACCCAACGAGTCAGGATCATGCGGTTCACGACCATATGTCACATTGGCCGCCATGCCAGAAACCCGGCAAACGATCGTTGCACCAATCATTCAACCCTAGATTGCCACTTACGGGTGCGACTATTGATATAAACTAAACCTAACAGTTGTGATTAATAGAAAAATGAGTCCCATTCATTTGTAAGATTAAAAAGCTTTAGATCTGAGTACAACAATAATGGGGACAGTATTACATTTGCGTATCAAATATGTACTCGCGAAACTTGCCAGATGCTTCTGGTATTATTGTACATGGGTACCTAGTGACAGCACTAGGATCCCGATTCTTCTGTCAAGGAATAAAGTAATGAAACTGAACTGAACCAGTGACCCAACCACACAACGGTTCATTGGTCAAACCACCAGTCAAACACACAGGAATTCATCTCAATGATGTGGTTGACGAGCTGGCCAGACAAGCTTCAGAAAAGATAAGCGTTGATATCGTTGGATATGAAAGTATAAGTTCAATTAAGAATGAAATGAGAAGTATAAGGGAAGAATGGGAAAGTGTAATTACTGGTGAAACTGCTGAGCACAGTGAAACTTTGCAACACTACTTGTATGTTATGAATAATACCAATGTAACTTATGGGGTCAATCATCCATCAGTGGACAGTGTTGCAATGAGACTAAGGTTGGGATATAAGTATTACTGGCAGCTTTGCCAAGCACCTGATGGATATACTCTAGAACATTATGTGCTGCACTGTGTAAACATACAACCATTTAGAAATATTGAAATTGTTAGTTTGAAGGAACAAATTTGTTGAATGCTAAATAATGGGGTTGTTAAAAGCATACTTGCACAGTATAAGAAATTTGCACCTAGATTTTGATTTTGTTGATTTATTGTTTTATTTATTTGTTGATTGATTGATGTGCTTCATTTATCAATTGATTATTTTCTATAACCTTGATTTTGTATAATTTTCTTATATTCATTTGAGGAGGAGAGTAGTATATTACCTCGTCCTTTTGATGTACCTATCAGTAACTAACTAACTAATTAACTGTTGGCAACACTGTTCATGCTAGGCAGTGTGCCAGATCTACAGAAATTTCTGTATTTCTACTGGATTTCCATTGAATATACAGAAATACAGATATTTTGCAATTTTCGATGTAAATATACAGGATGTTGATGACCGCTACTCAGAAATTCTCAAGGAAGAGTCTTAGAAAAGGAAACGAAATTATATTTCCTACCCTCCTAACAATAAAACAAATTTTGAGATCATTAATAATGCGCTTAAATGTAGCTGGTGTGACGTGTACTGTTCGATTGCATCACTATGTATTGTATGTGAACTTACAGACCATAGATGCAAGTATTTATGATTCTTGAAGAGAACGTATGTACGCCATACGTATTCTGCGGACTTGTTCGATTGCATCACTCTCTCAAACTGTTTGTCTCGGACCAGAGTTCCTTAAGTCAGTATTCAGCGCAAAACCGTCAGTCTCACTCGGATGTTCTTTCCGAATTTTGATTTTCTCTAAACTATCGATCGTTGATTCATCTAGTTGTTTCATAACGGATTTTGTATCGGAGGCAGGCTTTCCAGAAATATTAGATTTCATAGTAATTTATTTTACATCAACCAAAAAAATATCTCAGGCCAAAATAAAAAGGCTTTTTCTTTAGACTGATTCTTTTTTTTTATATCGTGCTGTCGTCATAGGCTAACTGTGCACTCACAGAATGAAACATTGATTTGAGTAGTTGATCAATTTTTTTTCTTCTACATTAAGTAATCATCCATCCACGAATTAAGTAATCAACCGTTCAACAATATTAAGATAATTTAACCAATTGTTATGATACACCTAATTATACAAGGGCTTATGTCCTTACTCTTTACAGTGGTGATTTGCGTCCGCCTTTGAAGTGGCCTCAAAGAGAGATGACTTTATTGCAGGGGGTTCCGAGCATTCTGAGCAACCCTCTCAAAAGAAAGGGAGATATTTGCAGAAAAACGTCAAGTCCTGGGAATCGGAACCAGAGTTTTATGGATGGCTCAAAGAAAGTTCAAAGGGATTGTTGTATACTTATTGCTCTGCTTTTAAAGTTCATCTCTCATGAGGTGCAGGTAAACAACCTGAAATAGCTTGCTGCTAGGAAAAAGCACATTCAAAATTGTTCAATGTTAGCAAAGCAGCCTTCTGTTTTTAGTATTCAGTCAGTATCGGGTAAGAAGAGGTTAGATGATGCTGTCAAAGAAAGTGAAATTCGATTGGCTACTTTTATTTGTGAGCGCGATTTGCCTGTCCTCATCAAATCATTAGGTCCTGATTCACATATTGCTAACCATATGAAATGCGAACGCACAAAAGTAACCTGTATTGTCAAAGATATAACTGGATTTTACAGTTTTGATCTTTTGGAAGAACAGCTACAGAAACGAAATTTTCACTGATCGTGGATGAAAGTACAGACAAGGGATGTATAAAACACTTGTGCATGGTTGCTAGGACGCTTGCGAATGATGAGGTAAAAGCTTGCTTTCTTGCAAGATGCCACAGCAGTTTCACTGTATAATTTAACATTGAAAATCTTTAATGACGATAAAGTTCCATACAAGGATAACATGATCGGGTTTACAGATGGGGCAAATGTAATGCTAGGGGAACACAACTCATTGTCTGTCCTGCTTACAAATGACATAACAGGACTGTTTATTATGAAAAGCATGTCACTCTCGCACTTTGTGCATCCTCTGCAGATTTAAAGTTGCCTTGAGAGGTGGACCTTGCTCATGATGTGTACTGCTATTTCTATTGTAGCCCTAAAACGTATGGAGGCACTAGAGGAATTTCAGTTATTTGTGAAAGTTAAGCCGCACTAACTACTCCACCTAAGCCAGACCCGTTGGCTCTGGTTGCATATGGCTATTTCGAGATTACTGGAACAATATGATGCACTCAAACTTTATTTCGCAGGGGCAGTCAGTCCTTGATGAAAGACTAGTAGCCTGTGAAAGTATTCTAAATAAACTCAGTAAACCCTTAACTAGACTGTAACTTCAATTCTTAGATTACATTTTGCCTATTTTCAACAATTTGAATAACTAATGCAATCAGAGAGCAGTCAGATTCATAAGTTGCACAATTCTACATCTCGCTGCTACAGAACAATCCTGAACTGTTATCTAAGAGACGATTGTTTAAAAAACAGACCACTTGGTAGTATTGCATTTGCTGGCCCTCACAACCACGAAAAGCTGGAATCTATATATCTCGCTGCTAAAGTTGGCATGTCACGTTCCAAAGATCATGGAATTCCACCACAAGGTATTCACGTATTTCATCAACGTTACTTGTCGTTCTGCATTGAAGCTGCCAGTCAAATATGTAAGAGATTTTCTCTCAACAACCCATTTTCCAAATATCAGAGGTATTAGACCCTGCGGTCGTTAAAAGTAAGGCAGTGGCATCCCATCCTTTGTCACTGATAACATGGTGCAAGACACTGACAATGAGTGGTTGCCATTGCTAAGCTCCCATCTAGGTACTAAACTGACGAAACAGCAGTCAAGTTCTGGGTAAAAGTGCGGAATGCAAAACTGGGGATGGACTCTGAGTCCTCTTTTCCTCTTTTATCTAAAGTTATGCTTAACATGCTATGTCGTTCTCATTCAAGTACAACGGTCAAAAGAGTATTTTCGGCCGTCAGTAGGATGAAAACGAAAATAAGGAATAGGTTATCTACAGAAACTATCAACGGACTGCCACACACAAAATAATTTCTTACCAACAACAAGTGTAATGATGTACCAATGTGTAAAGCGTTAATAGATCAAATGAACAGCAACATGTACAGGAAGGGTATTACAGTGAATGAAGATTGAAAATGATCAGCAGCAGCACGTCCTGCCAGAGATTGGATTAGAATTATGACGGTGTTGTATTTAAAGGGTACATTTTTATTTATGGTTTATTAACTTGAGTATCATTAAGGAGCTCGATCAGAACTGCCAGAGTTCGTACATTTTTGTTTTCATTATTTCTTGGATAGCTTGTTTCACATGATTTCACATTGTTTTCTTTGATTAGGTAATAAGGTAATATCCATTGTAATATGAATAAATCATGTGATTGTGTACTGCATGTTACAACCAAAGATTTTCAATAATTGATATGGGAGTGTTCTAGTGGTCTAATTTTGTTTAAATTTACTTGAATGTCAATGGACTTTATATTCTTCTACTTATATAGGCCCAGTTATGTAACAAGTCTTTTGCATAACTATGATAAGAGTTTGTCAAATGGGAACAGGGGTACCTAGTGATAGCACTAGGATCTCGATTCCTCTATCAAGGAAAAAGTATTGAAACAAACTGAATGGGAATCTCTTTTGTATTGACTTTGTATCAGATAGCGAATACAGTAAGTAAGAAAAGTCTACAGCAATTTCATTAAATCTACAGTTAATTTTAAACAAAATCTCCAGGATATTTATCATAAACATCTGGCAACACTGCTTCAGTGCAAAAGCCAAGTATGAAATGTACACCATTCAGTTTCAGTTTCAATATTCTATTCCTTGGTATATCATTAACAAATATATGAGAGTTGTGCTTCCTTTCGTTATATTAGAGGAGCAGCGGCCAAATGCTGTTACAGCTAGTAAACAAACTACGAATCCCGTCACTACAAACAATACTTATGTAAAAGTGTTTTTCTCTTATTATTTATCGTAAGTAATACATTACTGGGATTATAAAATAGTGTTTGATAGTTCTGAAGCAAAAACAAACTTTCAGCTGGTTACATATATTAATATTAATGATTATTTTGCATAGGATGGTCTGCTGGCAATGTTTTCCTTTAGCAGAACAGCTTTGACCTTCGTTCCAATATTCCATAACATTCGTGAGAGGTTGTGAACTAGTAAGCCATTACATTATGATTAATTGTGTTGCCATCGTATTATAACGAGTATGAATACGTCAATTCGACAGTGTCATTGTTCATCAAATGTCGCATTGTCTGTGTATACGGCCCATTTATATTTTAGATGGCGTAGTATTAGTATCCTAACTGAAGCTGGACATTAAATTAGCAGTTCCTCATAGAGAGTTCCACACGTCTCAGTTTGTTCTTGCTGTGATTAAACTAAATGATGAGCATCAGAGGGGAGACATATCTACAATTTACATTCTACTTAGGGAAGGTGTAGGTGACACGACCCAACACTATCCATGGGTCTGTCCGACCCGACACTCAATGAAGTTTTTTTGTACGGGGTTCCCAGATGAGTGTGACCATTTAGGTTCCTCTCCTTTCAATTTTTGTTCAGACATCGCCGAGTATGGGTGCGTCACTCTGTGCTCCTATTACTTTTTTTTTTTGGATCCGTTAGACCCATGGATATAGAGAGTGTGGGGAATTAAAGCCCTATGAATGATAAATGGCCTACGGATCATGGTAAGCTCTCTGTCTGTCAGTAGGAGGCCGGTGGTCTGGAGAATGATACCTTCAGTACTAAGTTATTATAATGGATGTATTTTTTGTTGAAAAGAGTAATAACTCTATTTCATGTACTCTATTTCATGTCAGTTTGCAGTTTTAATTCACAACCATTGCGTTTATGTTTTTCTGTAGTTTTATATCTTCACAAGTAAAACTTTAAGTAATTATAAATTTTTTATTTCAAGAAATTGCAACTAGAATTTTTTTTTATTTTTCCCCACGGGGTGTGTTGCAACCAAGGGAAGTGAAATTATTGTAAAACACAAGAGTAGTGTTCTAAGGTTGAGGTCAGTGATCATTGCATACCATGGATGTATATAGGCTGTGAGAAATTGGGCTTGTGAACAAAGGTGTAGATTATAGATCAATAGAAATACCTTGGTGTGTATATAGGCTGTAAAAAGCTGGGCTGTTGAACAAAAATGTCTACATGTCTGTACAAATATCTTGATGTGTATGTAGATTAGAGCCATTTTTTGTTTTAACTTAGTGTGGATCTTGGGATATATATTGTCATATTATATACTGCTTTTTAGCATCTTGCATATGGGTGCTGGGTAACAGTGTAATTGGTTAAAGTTGACATAGAAAAAACAAAAGGGTTATCATGAGATTATGTACCTGATGCAATGAGAAGTGTCCTCAGCATACCAAACTTTCATGACAGAATAGAGGAAAATAATGTTGAAAAGCTGGAAGAGAAGCACATATTAGTTGAGATGTACACAGGAAAAGGTAATGTGAGAATAAATTTGTGTTTAGCCTGATGGGATATATAGTAAAGTATAAGGTTAATGATATTTGTAATAACCTTGATGAGGGTAGGAATTGTTGTCCTTGCCCAGAAGAGAAGGTGAATCATTATGGAAATAACTAAGTCTGCTTATAAGAAACTGGGAGTCCTGGTTAGATGTTGAAATTTCTTTTCTTTTGGACATTTGCTCCATTTATACAAAGGATTTGTCCATCCTTGTATGGAGTACTGCCCTCACATCTGGGGTGATTCTAGCTTTGCATTGTTTCTTGACAGAGTTGAGTCGAAAGCGATTCAACTTCAAAACTTGGTGCGCTTGCCCTGTGCTGCATTGTTGGTTCAGTTTCCTTTTTTATAGGTATTACTTTGGATTTTTCTCCTGAAAACTGCCGCTTGTGTGCTCCCATCATTAGCTAGACCACACGACAGCAAGGTACTCTGTCACATGATTACTGTATGGCCACTGGCAACTCAAGATTGGGAACACTAGTGTCTCATGTCTTTCCCAGTAACTATGACCTGGCACATTTTACAAGATAGGTTTTTCACTTCCTCCAAAATTTGTAAACACTTTCTGTCGTTTGTATTTTTCCCGTTCATTAGCCTCTATATCTCAATTAAGGCCCGGCCTTGATGTGGACTTCTGTTAGTAACTGGAGTCTCCAACATGAAAAATAAAAGGATAATGAAGAATGAGTAAGACTGTGAACATTCCAGAATATCTTTGGTCATGGAACAGTAAAATACATGAACCAGAACCTTATACACCACACTTTTTAATGGGCCCAGTATACATTTCGTCACCTGTTTCCAGTGTCCTTTCATATACCCAGGTGTGATGTTTGCCCTTTCCATTCCCTTGGCATTTTACATGTTTCAATTGATGTTTTGAACAGTAATTCAAGTGGTTAATCTAGTGTATCTGCACCCATCTTCAGCACATGTGAAACATCATCAGGACCATGAGCCTTGTATGGGTCAAGTCCTTTTAGTATTATTTAATATCATTTCACGATAACTCGGTGAGTTCCAAAACCTTCTCCCCTGTCCATCTAATGGGTGAACTCCATTTCCCAATCTATATTACAATAGAAACTGTTGAGGTTTGTGTAGCTTTCATGATTATATTTACTCTTTATGTCTTGTCTCACCTCTGCTCTTTTAATGTCCATGTTTGCCACATAATCAAACAAGAACGTTACATGATCACTTCTTTCATTTAGTATCTCATATATAATATTTTCATTATCCATACTAGTATGTGTGAAGATAAGATCTAGTAATAATGGTATCAGTCTCTCTCATTTTGGTGTGCTCACTGACATGTCAGTACAGTATCAGCAAATGCAGATTTAGAGGAAGATAACATTTCCTAATATTGTTGAAGCAATGATTGAGGAGAAAATTGATTTAGCACAGCAGATTTTTAAAGTTAAGAAAATGGACTATATGAAGTTAAATAAGTGCTTTACAGTGTCGATTCATTACTGATGCATCAGACATCTGTTTTGCCCTCAGTGGCATTTTGATCAACTAAATTTTGCTGCAAGCCTACAATTTGCCCAAAAATCTGTTGTATTTATTATGGCTGATAAAAGGAAAAATACTAAATTGAGCAATAAAACAGAGGAGAACAGTATATTTAGAAGTAAAATTAACGTAATAAGGTGTTCTGAAATTGGCACACATGCTGCCAGCATCGCACCTAGCCAAAATCAGTGCCCCTGCATATATACAGAAACTCCAGACTGAAGATAACATAGCTTGTACTGATGGTCCCTGCAATTCTGTCACAGGGAGGGCAGGAAGTGCTGCCATTGTGATCCAGGCCAATGGTAATAGGTTAGAGGAAAATGTTAAGATAGACAATTGGGCATCTACCCTACATACTGAATTGTCCAACATACTTATCGCTCTTGAGCTGGTTGAAATCACTGTCAAAGACAGTTTGATTATTTCAGAGTCTTTATGAATAGTTTATTAGCTGATAACAGTACATATTTTCCTCTCAGAAGTGATCCCACAGAAACAGTAAACAGCAAGTTTAAAAAGGAAAAGTTGCTTAAAAAAATTATGAATTAAGAATTTTTTGTCCTTGAGTCCTTCCTTGCCCTACATGTATAGTTTGATTAGGACTCATAAGCCAGGGAATCCTGTAAGACCTATAGTCTCTTCAATGGGATCTGCAACATATAGAATGTTAAAATGGCTTCTCAGTATTCTCTGTCCATTAATTAGCACAATATTGTGTTCTCATATCAAAAACAATATTGATCTAGTTAAAAAACTTAAGTAGTGTTCAGTTTGATTATATGTGTAAGCTTATCAGTTGTGATGTGTCATTATTCACCAAAGTTCCTGTTGATGATTTTTTGGAGTTTTTGTCAGAAGAGCTTGACAAACATACTTTGCCATTGCCTACAAGAATTTAGATTTCAGTTCAGTGATAGTTTCTTCACACAGCAGTTTGTTATTATTATGGGAGATCCTCTCTTAGCCCTCTTAATTAAATTATAAGGAATTTTTTTAAAGCATGATACCCGATGACAAATACCCAGTCATGTCAAAGGATACAGGTATGTTGATGATATTCTTTGTTTGTGGCCAATTGATAACCAATTGATAAAGATGAAAATTTTATATCTTAACAATTTGAGTTGTTTGGTAGACTCAGTAAACTTCACTGTTGAAACTGACACAGACAGTACATTGGCATTCTGAAACAGCATTTTATAGGGATGCAAATAACCTAAGATATCGCATATATCATAAACCCACAAATGTCTATCATACTACTCTACTTATTCCAATAAAGTGAAAGATTGTGTGTTTTTATCAATGTTTCTTAGAGCATTTTACATATTTAGTCCCGAATTCATTGATGATGACCTCTGCAATATCTATGACATTGGGTATAAATTACAGTATCCCAAACATTTCCTTGATTAAGCTTATGATTTTATGACAAAGTCTTTTTACAGTGTTCAACTTAAAGAACTGTTACTGAACAAATACTTCTTAGTATTACCCTGTTGTGAGAACTTGCATGATGTTCCTGTTTTGTTAAATTTTTAAGTGTTAATGCAGCCTTCAGAAATAAGGATATGGCTAGGGAAAGTCTCCCCAGAAATTCTGTAACTTCTCAGAAGGATTGTGTGTACAGTATCCCTTGTAAAGAGTGTGATCAGTTTTACATTTGTTAAGCTGGTATGATTCATAATATCAGGGTTAAACAACGTCAAACAGTGTTAGGTATGGTCAAGAATCCAGTGGACTAATTGTTCACTTCAAAGACCATGGTCATCAAATTGACTGAAACAATGTTAAGGTCGTCACATACAGTAACTCAGCAATAGATAGAAATGCTGTTGAATCATCTCTTATCAAAGATAGTATAGATACTGATATAAATCAAAGTGTTGGTTAATGTACTTGCATAACTTTACATGTGAAAAAACTGTAAATATGATTCCCAGAACATAGGTCAACCTGAGTTTGTAACATGATAGAGGTGAAGTCATTGAAGGTGACCTGTTTGTTAATCCCTTCTCCTGTTTTCTCAATTCATTTGCCTCCCCAGCCTAGTAGCAGCTGGTATATTATGTTCTGGTTCTCTGTATCTGTATTTAGCCCTGATGTAAGCATTTGACACTTTATATTATCCATTTCCTTGTGATTTTACTTGCATATATACAATAAACCCTCAATTTAATGGACCCCCTATATAATGGATTTTGGATTTAATGGACTGAGCAAATAATAGTATATCAATTAATGATTTAAAAAATTAGATAAGGATTAAAAAATCGCAAATGCCACACCAAGTGCATTTTCATGTCGCACTTGTTTTGGTAGTGTAGGGTATACTAGCTGTGTTTCGGTCTCAATCTGCATGAAGCTACCGTGCGGTCACGGTCAGGTTGTATACAGAGAATGGTAACTATTTATTAAATAATTTTTCACTCCTTACAATTCTAAATGGCATCAAGAGATAGAGGACTTAAAAGAAAGCATATGAACTGTATATTGTATTACTATATATTATTTTTTTGTTTTTTACATATTCGCCATATCCCACATTAGTGAGGTATCGTTAGGAACAGAGGACTGAGCTTTAGAGGAAAAAAATCCTCACTTGGCCCCCTTCTCTGTTCCTTCTTTTGGAAAAGTGAAAAATAGGGAGAGGATTTCCAGCCCCCCTGCTCCAGAGCTAATGTGGAAGATTCATGATCATAGAACTGTATATTGTATGTTGTTTTAAATAATGGTCCATACATTACATTTGATTTAGTGGACTTTCAGCATTAATGGACTTCCCCTCCTCCCTATTAGTCCATTAAATTGAGGGGTTACTGTACTCGCAATGCTATCGAGGTGATCATCATTGCTAATACTAATAATTTCAATCTGTACCCAGGTAACTTTAAAGCCCATCATATCATCAACCAAATCATCATCAAAGAATTATTCAAAGGAAATGAAAATATTCAACTTATCATCTCCGATCCACCTAGCTCGACAGGCCGACCCCCGCCATAAAACACTCTCAGATTACAACGGTCAAGGCGGGTCAGGACGGGTGGTGTCGTTC
>JAYMFT010018313.1:0-16547 GCA_038088735.1 Panulirus argus
TAGGTGCACCATTCGTCAGTGGCTGTGACATGTAGCCACCACTTAAGTGGTGGTGAAACGTGTTGCTCAAGTGGAAGAATTAAAGATGGGAGATGATTTGTTAATGATACAAAAACTCACACTCACTAAGTTTCGAGAGTCACTTGGCCGGTCGGTAGAAGTTGGGTAAAAAAGAGTTAGTGAGAAACTTTTCCCAGTGGTAAAGACTCTACACTGACAGTGGTTCGGAATAAGTCCTCACAGTGTGTCTCTCCGGCGTACGGGAATAATAATCCTTCTCAGACGCTTGCGACAATTCTTCTCTATTTTCATCAGTGAAGAGAGCTTTTTCCAGACTTCATTAAAATGTGGAAAAAGAAAAAAAAAAAAACGCTTTCGCTAATGATGTCTGGCGGGGCCAATTATATGAGAATTTCTAACACAGTCTTCCATCACAGGCTGTCATTTGTAAAGATTGTCGCTCAAAAGCGTGTTATATGTTCATTTTCAATCATGTTCCATTCAGTGTTCGCATAAATTGAATATATCACGTTCAGTATGGCGTATGTATACATATGTTTGTGAGTCATTACACACCATGAATGTACTCGTTAACGCTATCGATCTTTAAAGATTTCTATCTTGACGTTTGAGCTGAAGTTAAGATTAAGCTGGCGTATACGTTTTCTAAGCTTTTCTCGTGTCACCAGCACATTTGCATGAGAGATTTAACTCCTTGAATAAGAATGGCGATACGACCCTTGGGCAAGCTGCCCTTGTTCTTTCACCTGGCCGCTTAACTATCAAGGCCAAGGTCATGCCCAAGGGTCGTACTTTCTTTTCCATAGGTCGCACCTGCATGGTCAATGGTCGTGCGTTCTTGCTCGAGGTGAAGGTCCTCCTTCAGGAGGTCACCTGACGAAGAAGGGTGTCCTAGGGCGCCCACAGCCACCAGCATCCAGCCAGGTATTGTTACTGCAAGATGGCAGCACAGAAGGATGCCTTGCTGCGCAGTCTGTCACACCCACTATCTCTAATATATCATCAAGAATACTGGAAACTCAGGGGATAAATGTAATACCAGAAATGCTGGAACCTGGAAATTCATCGTAGTTATATATTCCAGTAATGCTCAACACTCGAGTGGCCCGTCAGGAACAGAGATGGGCATCACGTCTTTTAAACTGTGAACTTAACAGTCCGATGGTACAGTCATATATTATATATATGTATTCAGGAACAGCTACCAGCCGTTCCCGTGAAGTTTGAGAATAGTCTTATGGCTTTCTATGGGTTCTATAGAACTGTTTACCTCTCCCGTGTGAAACGACAGGTAAAAATAACTGAAATTTCCATATTGTTTTTCCAAAGCGAGGAGGGTTTTTTTCTTTTTTGCATTATTTCTCATGGGAAAATTATCTTGTATGTGGGAAACTCTTGTGTACTCAGTGGAGAATTTTTGTGTGGTGTAAAGAAAGTACTTGTGCAGCGTGTGGGAAACAATGGTATTGTGTGTGGGACAAAATATGTGTACTTTGTGGAAAACAAAAACTTTAATGATGATGGTAATTCAAATATACATATATGAATTGATAAACGCATACACACACACACACACACACACACACACACATACAGACACACACCAGCGAGTCTCTCAAGCTACCTTGAAAAAGAAATACCCTGAAAATACTGTTATGTTTGGAAAATGTTTTGCATGTGAGTCACTCTAACCCCGGCGCTGGGAATGGCTCGGGGATCTAGTTAGTTTTTTTGAAAAGTATGATAAACTGCACAATGTCATGTTCCATTTGTGCAATTACCGGAATCACTTTGCCGTCATGAATTACTATACATAGGGCCATAGGAATTTAATTCAATTTGCCTGACTCTTTGTTCTGATTATCAGATTAATCCTTTAGTCATCCCTTTATGTCCGGATCATATTTAATTTCGTTATATAATCCTTGGCAATCAAGTGCTCTCCATCCCTACCCGTTCCACAGAAAACATAAAAAGAGTTTTATTTTTCGTTCAATTCGTGTCTTTATATCGTCGCCTTCCCCACACTCACGAATGCCACACGTATCCTCACCCTCCTCCTGTATATCACAAGGCAACATACAGCACTGAGGAATGACCCCAACACATTCTCCTCCTCCCCCACACATACCTTTCGTCTTTATTAAGAGTGATTTCAATTTGTTTTTCCACCATCTGTTCAAATACAGTTCTCGTGGCAATAAAAACAAATCCTGTGTAATCCTTTCTGTGCTGTGTGCTCTGTATATTAGCATCGATGGTGTGTATAGAAAAAAAAAATCTCTTGGCACTCGACTACATACAAAAAACTTTTTATATCACGTAAGCAAACAGTAAAAGACTAAGTTCCCTCTGCAGTGTCTCTCTCCTATTACCTCCTTCACTACCTAGTTATCTGGTTGGCCATTTAGCTTCCTCGTTCTCAAATGTCGTTTCACTACTCTCTATCCCTTCCTTCCTGACTTGTTCTTAACTATAACCACTTCAAGTCTGTCGTCCAGTGCTTCACCTTGAGAGTGTAGTGCTAATCTCTTAAGTCTTCTAGTCATGTGTTTCCTTTACCACATAATGTGGTCTCTTGAATCTTCTGGTCTTCTGTTTCCTTTATTAGACACCGCAAATACAGTCTAATTAAGTTTGTAGATAAGACGAGTTGATCTCGCTCGTTCAGAGTTCTTTGTCCTTCTCAGGCGTCCAGTACACATATGAAGAAGCAAACTACGCCTCACCATACGGCATCAGTGGAAACATAGGAGCCTCCCTCATTTCCTGCCAGGTGAGGACATACTGTTGCCAGGACGACGCCGTCTTTATATAAATCATTTCCTCAGTTTCATTATCTTTATGGCTCCTTCGTGTCGCTCAGAGGTTTTATTGCTGGTGCTCAAACGTCTTATACAACACGTGAGCGTGTAATTTCCCACGAGGCACGGACTTTGTAAAAGTGACTTGATAAAAAGACTAATCAAATGTTCTACAGTTTGGTATAAACCGCGTGAGGCAGCGGTCCTTGACTTTCCTAAGTTCCGTAACACCCAGCCAGTCTCTCCACCAGCTTGGGCAGAGCCATATATCTAAAACAGTTCAAGAGAGGAAGACAATTTCGCCCTGAATTATTTTTACATTTCTCACATTTCTTAAAGATACATATATATATATATATATATATATATATATATATATGTGTGTGTGTGTGTGTTGCATGATCCCAACGTCAACAAAATTAGCCTGTAAATATTACGTGCAATACTTAGACTTTTCCTTCTCAAATCCCTGACTATCTGTTATTTTTACGCTGGCAGATGTTTGACAGTTTTGGTGGAGCTGTGGACAAATTCCTCTCTCTCTTCCCTCTCGGTTCAGTCATGATCCTCAGTCGTCCAGGCTTCACTGGATAAAGCAAATGTAGTTTGTAAGGCTAATGTATGAGCAGGGGAGGGAGTCTGGCTCACTGGCCTCTAGCTCCTGGTAGTCATTACTTTCGACGACTTGCATTACACACACGTGTTCATTCACTGGACACGTCTGGGTCTTGGGTTAATGTCTCGTGTCCTGATTTTTTTTTTTCTATTAAGATATTATCTCGAAAGGAAGAGAACTGAGGGCGAGTGAGAGAAAAAAGAGGGAGTGAGGGAGGAAGAAGAGTAGTAAGGTAAAGAGAGGGAGGTGCATAGTAGGTAGGAAGCCAGCTGCTGGGAAGTAGGATCAGTTTGCGTCTCTTGTCTCACCAGACTAACCATTTGACACCATCCACGGTACCAGCCTCGCCCGCTAAGCTTTCACCACTCGTAGCCAATATCTGGCGCCCTACAGTACCATTCTCGCCCACTAAGCTTCACCACTTATAGCCAATAAACTTGAGATATATTTCTTTTTTTTCCTCTCATGAGGAAGCATTAACCGCCTTTATGACTCTGGAAATACGAGCTTTCCGGTTCATGCTGAGGATCGATGGGCTGCTATGCCACCCACACGGGCGTCTGTGGTACACACGGCAAAGGCAAGGGGACGCGTTGGTGGTGGGAGATCGACTGCTGTGCCGTCGATACGGGCTTTTGTGGTCCAGACGGAAGGAAAAACCTTGACTGTTGGCAATATAGACTCTCCTCCAACACACCTGAAGGGTGGTGAGTAGTGCCGATACCGTAGGAACGGATACCTTCTTCCAACACACCAAACAGAGGGGGAATAGTGCCAGTCCTGCTGGCAGCCAACAACTCGACCTCCTCCTCCTCCTCCAAACTCCCGTTGGCAGTCAATTAGTGCCTGTTGACTTTACTCCAAGCAATCTATTTTTTTCCAGGCAATTAATTTATCTAGTACGCTAATTAAGCTTTTTTTTTTTTTCGTCAGTGCAAATTTCTTGCTATAATTCGGCTAAGTGATTTTTCATGGGCTATAATTGGTGGTATATTTTGAAAGTACAAAGAGCTTAGTAATTAAACATAATTTGCTTTTATTCTGTAACTCAGTTTATACCGAACATAAGTGTTAGACTTTATGGTTGCTTGGCTGTACAGCAATTTATGGTGCAATGGGGACTGAATATACGTATTTTTATCCATTCTTCTCTCTTCCACTGTTTGGTGGTATTTTGAATCTTCTTTTCCATCTCTTTCTTTCTCCTCTCTTTCATCTTTTCTCACCTTATTTTTTAATTTATTTCATCTATCCATAAGTTTCCAGTCCTCTGCATGAGCAGTGATTGACAATCTGGGTCTTATATGAACTTGGTGGCACAGGCCTTAACCCTGGCTAGTACCTGGCGACACCTCCTGAAGGTGGACAGCTCGCTTGATACAAGCCTCCCGCCCTCCTCCGGGTAAATCCACTCTGCTGACCACATATACCTCCGACTTTACACCCGGACATCGCGGCAGCTTCTTCAAAATTTCACACAAAATGCCGGGTAACCAGCTGAGCCCCAGCAGGTGGTCGCAATGTATCCAGCTGGGTCGGCTTAATGTCCACCACCTGACTGGCGTGGCTGTGTGTGTTTGTTTATTGCCAGAGTCTGGCGTGAAAAGGTGAGTTATTTTCAACTTACTTTCCTTGGTAAGTGTTCGCTCGCGTACACAGACACAGACACAGACACACACACACGCACACACACATACACGAGATATAAAAGGAACTCAAGCAACAACAGACCAATGAGTTCTTTCGACAGTCCACTAAAGCAACCATTTTGCAAACGGCATCATCTTGATAGGTAGACGACTCCCCTATCAAAACTCTTTTTAATCATACGGTTACGATCGGAGCAAGTCTCTTGACTGGTGATTCTCGGGTGCTGAGTCGGCGTCAGGATGTGGTTTCGGTGAGGGATATTGAGAGACGGCGCCTCACGGCACACCGGAGGAAGAATGTCAAGGGTGAAGCAGGTGCCTCTGCATACGAACCTGATACGTACAAAAAAAACGTAAAGCTGCGCTCCAACCTCTCTACGACTTTAAGAAGACCACATAGAACCGCACGCCACATCCTCTCTTCCTTTACGCAGAGGAGAGAAGAGAACTTAGCATGAAGATATCAAATTTCTTTCTTTCTGCGAGAATAGCGCAGGGAAAGAAGGGTAATCGGAATGTGCGAATTTCCAGGAGACCTGCTGTTTGCAAGGGGTGGGGGGGGAATGTTTACCATCACCAGAAACTCCCCCCCCCCCTCTCCCCTTACCCCCTTTGCAGATGCTCATCAGAATCTCATCATGGCCACCTCCTGCCCGCACCGTCACAGAGTTTAACAATAGTTAACACTTTGTTTCCCATGAGCGGGTGACAGCCAGAGTCCATTTACGCGCCCAAACTTTTTATTTTACGAACTCTGATATCCTTGTCTTGTACAATTACATTTTCCGCCAAGTTTTTGAAAACAGTAATGGCTGCAGATTCAGTAATTTCCGAGGTATTCAGAGGACTCAGTAACTTCTACAGTATTCAGAGGCTTGAATAATTTCCAAGATATTCATTGGGTTCAATAGTTATGGTATTCAGAGGATTCAACAACTTTTATAGTATTCACGGGATTCACTAACTTCTATGGTATTCAGAAAGTTCAGTAATTTCTAAGGCATTCAAATGATTCAATAACTTCTATAGTGTTCTGAAGATTCATTAATTTTTGACATATTCAGAGGATTCATTAATTTTTGACATATTCAGAGGATACAGTAACTTATTAGGCATTCACATCAAAGGCAGTATTGTCCTTCAATAGTGTGTGACACCTGTAGATACTCTATTGTTTTCCCTTATGTTAATAATCTATTGTTACAATTTTTTTTTTCCTGTTGTGATCTCATTTGTTGGTTTCGCTTATAACGTGTTTGAAGAACTTTCCTTAGCAGTATTTGGAGGACATTTCTGTGCAGTATGTGGACTTTCCTGTACAGTAGGTGGAGGACTTTCCTGTACAGTATGTTGAAAAAGAGTGTGCCGTCACTAAGCACTGTGGTGAATGTTTCCATACTTGATTTCCAAGGACCATAGATCCAAGACCCAGACTAATTTGGCACATCCCAGGAATCCACAGGAATTGAGCAGTAATTGGACTCCAGCTGGCGAATAGAATTTAACATACGATGTGTTTCCAAATTTCCAATGACTCCGTTTGTTGTTCCAAATGTCCATTAACATCAATAGTACCAGGAACACAAGACCAACACTGTGGGCTGGGACAGATATTGCCCAGCAAGTACTGAATCTAATTACTGCTGCTGTCCCATCACTCGCGCCATAATACTTAACCCAGTAATTCTCTGGTTATCCTCAGGCGTGTGCCTCCTGACGGTGGCTGGTATCCTGCAGGAGGAGGAGGAGGAGAAGGAGGAGGAAGAAGGTGGTTCTCTGTGTCTGATCTACATCAGGATCAACAACTCTGGTTGCTGTATTGGACGTTTCTCTCACCTAGGACTTTTTATTACCATCATATTGTTACTGTGATACATCTGTATTTACCACAACAGCTCAGTAGTGCGCTGTTAGCGGGCGTTAAACCCCGAGGTGCGACAGTACGACCCCTCATTACGAAGATACTACCTTTGATCTGCCTCTCGATGGTCTGGTTTAAGACCAGGCCATCGTATCTGACGTCACGGGTCGTGGGTCGTACCGCTGTCAGCAAGGGCTAGCTCCATCAAGGGACCTCTGGAATTAACTGACTCGTCCCCCCCCCCCTCTCCTTGGCACAGGGACCATCACAGACATTTATGAACGCATGACCACGGTTGGATATTCATTAGGAGGCATCAAGAAACACTTGTGTGAAATTGGATGAGAGATGCGTCTGCTTACAGCCATCAAGAAAGGCCCTTCGTTTCCTGAATGTTCAGGGAAACAGCTTGGAAGACGAGGCGTACGAAATCGTCGCTGAGGAAGCCATGTGCTTGCTGAATGGTGCGTGACAGCCACCCGGTCAGAAACATTCATTGAGACTTGGGGTTAACTAAAGATAATCTGTTTTCATAGGTCATGAACACTGGAAGAAATTAACTTAAGAATCTGTAGACAGAAGCATAGAGAAGTATAAAGAGGTACATAGAAACGAGCGAGGCCACATTGCTCCAGCAATATCCTGCTCAAAGTTCTTAAAGGATGATTCTCAGTAAGACCAGAACCTCGCAACATCAGAGTCTGGTACAGTACCTCAACAGTAATGACGTTCCTGGGCTTCCTCCATCCCCCCGCCTGCACAGTGACCTGCTACACTTGCAGTTATCATTCTCTTACCTTATTTGACCTTTGTTCTGAAGGTCAGTATCGATAATATCAAAAGAAAAAAAATGTGAATGCACGAAAAGAATTTCCAGGCTATTTTCAGAGAGTGATGCATATTGACAGGCCTCGATAGGAGAACAAAAAATGATAAGTTAATGGAAAGCAAAGTCGAAGATATCGGCAGGGAAGAGACATGAAAGGAACATTTATGAGCTGGCTGTAACTGTGACACTCCTGATTGCAATCTGGCAACATCATTCATTTAATTAACAGTGAGCAAGAAATGTTGAATAGTGCAGCGGGAGTTTATTACTGTCTGGAGTTGCATAGACTCGTGATGGTAGAATTATGTCATGTTTCTCACTTGCCGGAGTAAACCTGAGCAAAGTGGGTGTTGGAATATAGTCTGATATTGAGTTACTGGCATCAGGGATCGCCAAAGGACCCAACTCTGTATCATATCACAAAACGGGAATGAAATACGGACTCCCCTCTGGACCCTCTATGTCCCGGCACAAATAAATCACTGAGCAAAGAAGATAAATCTTAGGTGGGTTTGACTTCGCCTTCCTTGAGGCTTTTGGATTATACATACCCATAAGTAAACTCTAAGTGACATGGATAACTTGGTGTAACCAATCGACATCTTTCTCCTCTCACAAGGTAATACACACATTCATTTTTCTGCAGTTATTCCAGGGATATGTGACCACTTGAAATAAGATCCTTTGACCAGCAGAGGATCAGGTCCGGCGGGACTAGCTTTAATATCCTGCAGATACCTGAGGATTAACAGATGGAAGTGATTCATCAGTCAAGTGCTATCAGTCATTAAGTTTATTGGATGGATTAGCAAAAAAACGTCAGATTATTGTTTAACGATCTAACGCGTCACACGGGCACCAGTTTCCTTCGAAGCAGACTGTCATATGATTCACCGAGATATGAATCTTCTTCAGATGATTCAAGAACCTGGGCATTACTGGAAAATTAAAATCAAACAGATTCTCTAAAAGGATGGAAATTGACATCATTCTATAGATGATTCAAGAACCTGGGCATTACTGGAAAATTAAAATCAAACAGATTCTCTAAAAGGATGGAAATTGACATTATATATGTATACACACACACACACACACACACACACACACACACACACACATAAAGAGAGAGAGAAAAAATCTGATGATCACCAGAACGGGGTAACAAATGATGTCACCCTTGACATCTCTGAGGTCAATCTCGAATTTTTGCCTTGCAGGCACCAAGCAGCAGCTGCCGGATGTCGTCAGAGTCGTTATTTACGCTAGTCAACGGCTGATAGCCAAATCTCTATTTCATTTTTCATGATGCCTGCGGAGCGAGAAAGTGACTTTTCAAGAAGTTAAATAATTTCCTCCAGTGTTCCAATAGATATTGGCTTTTGGATTTATTATTTCACTCTGAAATAAAGATGAAATACATGTAGAAATTTTTTCCAAGGATTTGATATTTTCACATCTCGTGAGATGGTGATAGTTCATATCTACAGTCATGACATATTATGCAGATAATCTTTCATCGTTGTCAGACTATTTGATTGTTATCCAAACGAAATCTGAAGGAGAAAAGAAATGTAAGATTTACCAATGGGTGTTCATAATGGTAAGTTCTGCCTCCTTCCGTGATAAGTATCTACTGTGTTAAAGACAGTGAAAGAGAGTGAAATGAGAGAGAGTTGATGAACTTTGCTTCTGCCTGCTTCCCTCTACTTAATCAAGATTAAATCATGTTCATATGAATCATAATTCATTCGTGTTCAAATCGGTAGTTTAGACATTTCAAAGTCGCCTCAAACAGTCTGCATATGTAGCGTATATAGATAACTGTGCTGGATGTCATCAGATCTTCTATACAACACAAATCAATATCCTGCTGGCAAATACGAGTTTGTTTACCTTCTTTTAATTCAACCGAGTGTTTACAAAACGAAAAATGGATCTTGGTGTGGTTCCAGAATTCCATTAGACTGATTTCCAAGTACGGGATGTATTCTGTTACTTATCTTCACAATTCCCATTTCTCAGCTGACCCCATTATCACTGTGTTTATATGATTTTTTCTCTTAATCTTTGTGTTCTTTATAGTATAGATTTTCAGTACAGTATATAGGTTTCTATAGAGCGTGGATGGTTTCCATACAGTATGTTGCTCTCCTTACCGTGGGCAGGTTTTTATATTACTGTGCTACTTTTTGTGAGTGACCCACTTTCTTAAGCTCACTCCTTCGGGCGGCCTTGCATCAGCTATTGTCACAAAGTTTCCCTTCCAATTGAGTTTTTTTTTTCTTCCCCTCTTCTCCAGTGGACCATATTTCTCTCCCCTGGTTCTTCTCCAGTGGGCTAGAATTGCCCCGGTTCTTCTCCAGTCCTCAATATCCGCCTGGGGACAGGGCGCGACGCGCGTTAATTGCTGCCGCGATGCTCTGGGGCGCGTAAGAAACAGTGGCGACGCGTGATCGATGCGGGGAGAGAGAGAGAGAGCGAGAGAGAGAGAGAGAGAGAGAGAGAGAGAGAGAGAGAGAGAGAAGATTTAGGACAGATAGATGGAAGAGGCAGAGAAAGGGAGTGATTGAAAGAGACTCAGAAAGAAAAGTAGTCAGAAGATTTTATGGAGAAAATTACAGTCAGGCAGCATACGTAATTATCAATTTACAAGTAACGAAATGCGAGCAAAGCAAGCCACAGCAGAAACCGGCAAACCCCAAAAAGATAAACAACTTAAATCACTCCTGGAGGTAAACTTTGTGGGAAGTTGTTCGGTGTAGTTAAGTTAAGCTGCCGACGCCATCAGCGCACAAGCGTTCATCAGAGAGATGGGGGAAAAAAAAAACTTAGGATGGTTCCCCTGGCAAGTTGATCATTGTAGCCATACGGATGACGACGAGAGGAAACTTTGAAATAGAGCAAGATGAGTCCTACATATAATAGGATACCTTTGTCCAAGATCCAGACACTTGTGACCAAAACACCACACTACTCCTTCACCACCAGTGGACACAGTGTGTAGTGAGGATCAGAGACGACCTCCAAAATGAGTTCACGAGAACCGATGTGCGGCCAAGTAAATGCTTGCCCCTCACGTGGGAAGGATTAAAGTTAGTACAGGAAACATCCTTTTGCACCAGACTCCTCTTGCGGAAGACAGCGGAAGAGGTTAAGCCTTACAGTTCACGGTGATTGTACAGTCCCCCTCGCTGCCTTCTTTACGAATGGACGAATGGAACGAATGCTAGTAAAAAAACGTCGGAACGAAGATGATAAGAGGGTTGAGGATGTACTAAAAGCTGCGGACGTAAGTTCCAAACGAAGGTAGAAACTCGATTCCAGTAAAGACCCCTGTTGGCGCCTCTCGATCGCCTGGTGAAGTGGGAGGGTGTCGATGTTGGAGGGAATTAGCCTCATCCACCCTAGGGTGGGTATTGGAGGGGGAGAGAACGGCTCCATCCACCTAGGGAGTAGGCGTCGGAGGTAAACAACCCCTCCCCTACCCACGCATAGGTTATGTGTAGGAGGGTGGGGAAGAAGAGGGAGGAGGGGCATCCCTATTCTCCCAGCTTATCTGATCCTCCCACTTTCACCTGGAACTCGACAAGCCTTTCATTGCCTCGCCAACAACAACCACCTTTTTATTTTTTTCCCCCCACTTGCTTTTACCTCAGCATCTGAGGGACGAACGCTTAGATGCTGTTGTTTTCGCCGCGCAAAAAAGGTGGTAGATAATATGGCATTGTTATCCGGAAAACAAAGAGCTTTCCGAAGTCGTTCCAGACGAGGTCGGAGCAGCGGGTATGGGGCTGTTGTTAAATATTTAGTCTCTGAGGTAGCCATGGCGACCAGGATGGAAGTTATCAAGAAGGGATAAATTAGACTGAGTTACCTTTATAGGCGTTGAGTGCAACGTCTCGTATAGTCTGTGAGGGGGGAGCGACTCGGGTGTGTGACTGGTGAGGGAAGAATTTTGTGTGAGTGATGAGGTGAGTGATCGATGCAAGTGATGAGTGAGGTATCTACATTGATGAGAGAGGTGTCATATATGAGTGCGGTGGCAATGTAATGAGCTCTAGGTCCACTGCGCGGTTATGAGAAGGCCCTGGGACACTTTTTTCGTGCTGTGGGTTGGCTCATGACATTCTCTCGGATCATGTGGGCGTTCCAAATCTAAATCGACACCCATACATACAATGGAGAGGTCAACGACCTTTTCCCAGGTGGTGTACGAGGTGAAAAAACAAGGTAGAGTAAGGGCTTCCAGCCGTCGCTCGGGTCGTGTGTAGACTGAGCATCTCCCCAGCATTTTTCTCTCGTCATTGAGTCCACGATCGACTGGCTAAAGATTATTCGAAACATCGCAGTGACTTGGAGTCAGGAACGATCGGTTGTTTGATCTACAAGGTACCCTCTCCCTTTTGATGAAACATCTTTTTCTCTTGAAAATACGGCGAAGCCCTTGAGGACCGCGGTAATCCCACACACTCTGGTGGTCAACCCTCATCCCGCACCCTGTGCTAGAGTGTGGCCCCACACACACACTCTGGCTGTAAATATCCTCTCGCCACGCACCCTGTCTCCGAGTGCGGTCCTAAACTATTGTCTTACAGTGGATTAAGTTGTAGCTAACGACCTGCCGGCTCGTTCCACGCCCTCTGGAAGGTGGGTGAGGAAAATGAGGAAATCTAAAGTGGAATAAACTTGTAAGGGAGAAAGTTGTGGTGTGGCTGGAGTGAGCGGGACGGGTAGGGAAGATGGGAGAGAGTCAGGGAAGGAGGGGAGATTGGACTGTGGTGTACAGGAACGGGAGGGAGTGAGGAAGAGGGGAGGTTGAGATGTGAGGTTTTGAGGCAACAGCGGCAGCATCGTCTCTTGATGGCACGTCACAGTGGCCATTGTATTATGACCTTAGTCTGGGCTGAGAGCACCTCCGTCTACATTACACTTTGTTAACACTCTGGGCTGAGGGGCACGTCTGTCCTCACCAAACTTTGTTGCCAATCTCCACCCACTAGGGGCGCTGTCTGATGACATGTGCTGTATGAGACAACAATATACAACCACTTCGTAGAGTAAGGTTGCTAGTACTGTTATTGCCATTCAACCGATGCAGTAATAAAAGGCTAATCTCAGTATTCACCATTAAATGAACATATTCGTTGCACAACAGGGTAAACTAATACTGAGATTCTATATGAGTTACAGTGACCCTCTTCATTTACAAGTAAATAAACACAACAGAACTGGTTTTCCACTACAGTGAATAATGAATGATGTACCCGAATGTGTTCCTGTACAGTCGAGGGCAAAAGTCTTGGGACATGCTTGAACTTCAGCTACACCGTCCCCAAAGTCTCGACATGCAGAGACACAGGACTTTGTACTCACAGGACTTTGGTCTGAGACTTTGAATATGTAGACGACGAGGTAGTTCTGTCTTGTACAAGACTGGAGACATTTATAGCCACGGTCAAACAAACTACCCAGAGTGGGAGCAAGTTTATTTCTACGTTCGCGACAGAGTTATTTCACGCGTTCACCACCTCCCTTGCCTCCACAACTTCCCAGGTACAGAAATTCTCAAGGCCTAGGTTATGTAAAAGCTTGTATTTATCTTATTGTAACGAGCTGAACTGTAGTATGTAATATATAGCAGGATCCAGCATCCTGGTGTGTGTCTTGACTGGCTACAACTGAGGTTATCATTTCAGTGTGTCCCTAGTCTGTCGTTTATTATGTCGGTCGATTTACGATGTGAACAATCGTAGGAGAAAGAGATGTTGGTGAATCTGTTATAACAATATTGTCGGCACGACGTTGTTGTGGTAATAGATATGCTGTAAAAAAGACACCAGTAGATAGTTACCTAACTGGATGGTGAAGGGCTGAAGGAGATGAGGTAGACAGTAAGGCAAATAGGGGAAGGTAAATGAACAGACGCAGGGGAAAAAAGAAGTAGGATAATAAAAATGTAGCGCACGAGTGCGTGGACTGTTGACGGCGTGTTGACGAGGAACATGTTATGAATGGAAGAGACGGCTGGTGGAACTGACAGGATATGGGCGTAAGCAGAAGTCACTGGACGTGCTGAAGAGAGCCGGTGGGAGAGGTGAAGAGATCAGAGGGATTGATATTAGAGGCTTGGAAATGGGAGAGTGAGGAAGAAGGTGGTGAGTCGTTTGGGAGTGCGAGATGCAAAAGTGATGGAAAAGTATAGGACATGATAACTGAGTGAGAAAGTAAAACTTTTGGCTGGAGAACGTAAAATGAGGATTAGTTTGCGTCTGGTGAACGTTAGGAAGTGAAAGACAGTGAAGGAAAAGAACGCTTTGAGGAAGAAAGGTGGGACTTCGAAGCGTAGAAGGGGGAGCAGACGGTAGAAAAAAGAAGTTTCGATTCCATGGAAAAGGTGGGGAGCATAAAAGATGACACACAAAAAAATTGACCGTGGAAAATGTGGGGTACGTAACCCATTTTCTGTTCGGTAGAAAACAACTAGGGGAGACGTAGGAGTGGGCGAGAGACGGAGGGATGTCAAGAGGCGTTGTTCTCTAGGGGGAAGACACACGCGTGGGCCTCTTGCACCTCTACGGAATAACTTATCAGGACTGGCACTTAGTGACGACGTTACGTAAAGCGACAAACAATACGCGAGAGAGACAAGAAACGAACTTAAAGGTTACGAGGTAAGGCTGGCGCAGTGTGTCTCTTGTTTGCCTTCGCCAAGAACTTTAAAGCTAGGAGTGGAAAGTCCGTTATCATAAATGTTTCACTTAGTTGCAGTATAAATGATGTGAGAGGTTGATAATGTGCTTCTGGCGTTTACTATTAATGCCAGAAATAGAAGAAATCGCCTCATTTGCCCGTGTTCAATATTTAGCCGTCATATGTAATGCACCGAAGCCACAGCCTCTTATGCACAACCGTTATCCAGTACAGTACACAATTAGTAAAGGAGTACTGGTAGCCTCTGGACTTAGAACCGGTTCCCAGTACGGAATAAAGTTGATAAAGGGGTACTGGTGGCCTCAGGACCCGGGACCGGTACAGTACACAGTAGGTACAGGGGTACTGGTGCCTCAAGACCCAGTACAGTGCACAATTGGTAGAGGGGGCACTGGCTGTTGTGAGTTTATTCCAAGCTGATACAGTTATCGTCTTGAGGCCAAGACTACACACTTCCTCCATATGAGGAGAGGTTATTGCTACACAAAGGGTAAACAGCATGTAATCTTATGATAGCAAAGGAAGAGCTGTGTAGTGTTTTCTTTCATTTACCCTTTCCTTCAGTGGAAAGGGAGGATGGAAAGTAGGTAGAGGGACATTAGCCATACCAGTGAGGTGGTGATACTTAGGAGCCCACAACCTCGAAGCCTCTAGATTCTCAAAGGACCTTACTGCCTGGAAGGAATCCGTCATTTCCCTGCTCCTGAGTGTTGGGCAGGATTATTTTTTTTTTTTTTAGGTAACTGTCTAACATGATGTACCATAAAGTAAAGAAACGTTTGATTATAAAGCATAATAGTATTATTTTTCTACAGAGCAGAATTAACATCCATAGTGGTCCGTGTTCAAGTCACGCAGGAGGGACGCAAGCAGTATTGATATTAGGCAGCTGGATAGGACCGAGGCTAATGGCTTCCATAGGCAGTTGGTTATGCAAACAACGTCCACTGACAGGTAAGGGACGCAGATACTCCCTATCGACTGCTGGGACAGCGGTGAAACCCCATTTCGACATACAAGAACAAAGACAACTTCCAACGACATCTAGAAATATAGACACCCCCCCGCCCCCTTCACAGACAAATGACATAGACTTTGTCACACACACACGAAGCCAACAGGAAACCTGCCTTCATTGAGGGCCACGGAACACTTACAGCCAATGCAGTTTATGATCAGGATTTATGTTATCTCTTGGTATCAGTAGCATTATAAGGTCTTATGACAGTGACTTCTCTGAAAGCTTTATTGATGCAACGTTAAAGTTGAACAGTAAAAGCCTTCGTAAATCGGACAATATACAGTTCATGTTTTCGGGGTAAGTGAAACATGAGTTGGTTGGACCGTAGACTATTTCACGCTTAAGATCACCTTATACGAGAGGTCATTTCGCCATAGTGAGTTGTGTTTTAGTCACTGGTAAACGACGTAACGCTTTCATAGTGTCTGAGAACTGCAACGTTTGTTTTTCACCGCTGTTAGAAACGTTTAATCAGTTTCCTATCTGCCAGCCACTCGCACAGCTGGGCAAGACAAGACCTGCAGTC
Source organism: Panulirus argus (assembly GCA_038088735.1). Classification (NCBI taxonomy): domain Eukaryota; kingdom Metazoa; phylum Arthropoda; class Malacostraca; order Decapoda; family Palinuridae; genus Panulirus; species Panulirus argus. Next base: position 16,042 of record JAYMFT010018313.1, read on the forward strand.
ACAGAGCTGATGCCAAACAATATTCTTGTACTACAGCGAACAAGACTGAATATACGAAGAATTAAACCGTAATGAAAGGTAAACAACATACATCTGATATATGGCATATATGCACACTAGGCATCCAGAGGAATATGAAGGCATTGGCTTACTATATTACTACCTATAACATCTACAGGTAAGTACAGGAATACTATACAGTAACCATACTTGGACTACAGTACCTAATGATTAGTTTACTTGTATCAAAGTCACGTATCATTTTGTGACCAGAATATTTGTAAAATTAAGATGTACTCTCCTTTCCTTCTCTTTTCTTAGCATTTTCTTTTTCCTAACCGCACTCAAAAGAGACCTACAACGAAGCCCTCCCAAATAATTCAACTCCCAAAACCTTTTCCTCTCCAATCAACTAACGATGCATTTTCGTGTAATATATATATATATATATATATATATATATATATATATATATATATATATATTTTTTTTTTTTTTTTTTTTTT